>VZQC01011670.1:749837-966825 GCA_009823505.1 Rhizomys pruinosus | reverse complement strand
GGGTCCTCTGCAAGAGCGGTCGGTGCTCTTAACCGCTAGGCCATCTCTCCAGCCCCTATCAAAATATTTTTGAGGACCATTATAATATATGTAATGGGACAGAGGAAATCCTTTCCTAAGGAGTTGAATTATTAAATTTAGCTTTTGTGGGGCTCTCGGATGAGTTTAGCCATCTGGTAGCTTCCCAGCACTGAAATTATCATGAGGAGGTTGCAGTCCATTGTGTAACTTATCACAGGAGGTGTTGCAAATGTTCAGCTTAAGTAAAGATCTGTATCTGCACATTCTTTCCAATATGTAAGCACTGAGGTGTCTGTGGTTTTAGGAATGCTTCCGCAATCCCAACTCTTTATATTCTACTTGTGTTCTTACAATCGAAGAGACTTGATCAGAACCTGTCTTGTCTCCATTCCTTGCATCTCTTGCCCCTTCCCCTCACTCCTTCTCTTCCAGGACCCCATTGACTGACCTGCGGGACGGGTCACTGGATGGTACAACTGGTGGCCCGCCTATGCCTACAGGGAAGGTGCGGGAACCTTGCTGCAGCACTACAAATCATAGGCATGGGGGAGCAACTGAGGAACCCTGCAGGTAAAAACAAAAGCTCTGGACCCAGAGTGTTAAGGGAGCAGGGAAATAAGATATAAAAAATAGAAACTAGCAGTAGAAAAATAAAAAATAAAATAAGAAAAAAAGAAAATAGAAAAAGGGAGCCGGAAAATAAATAAAATGGGCTCAGAAATATCAAGAAATCAGATGACTGGAGTCATAAAAGATTTGTTAAAGTCCAATGGGACTGCTATAAAAGATAGTGCAGCAAAAACTTATATTTCCTGCATTGAGTATAGATTATTTTCCTGTATTAATACTTCTGTTTGTTTAAATGGTAATGAATCTTTAATGGTTTTGCAACAGAAAACTCATATTTGGATGCCTATAAATCTTGGTAGGCCTTGGACTCATGATTCCTTAGATCCTGTAATTTTGGAATTTTTTAAGAAGATTTTAAAGCGTGTTAAGCGTATGATAGGAATTGTTTCTGTAATTTTGAGCCTTATCACAGTTACTACAACTGCTGCTGTATCTGGTGTTGCTTTACACACTACTATTTAAGCATTTTGTAGAACAATGGCATCAAGATTCTTATACTATGTGGTCCCATCAAGTTGAAATTGACTCCCGTTTACAAACTGAAATAGATGTGTTAAAACAAATAGTAGGGTGGTTAGGAAAAAAAGATGTTGTCGTTGCAGGAACAATTGCATCTTAGATGTGATTGGAACTCAACTACTTTCTGTATTACTGAATTGCAATACAATGAAACTGTTATAGAATGGAAGGAGTTTCAAGCTTATTTACATGGTAATGCATCAATGAAGGCAAAAATTATAAAACTTAAAAGAGAAATTGAGGATACTTTTGCTAAAAGTATGTTTAATGAGGATACTGCTACTGTTGCACAAATATTTGCTGATAAACTTACAGGATTAGATCCAAAAGGAATGTTACAAAGTATAACTCATACTGCTAGAGGAATGTTTGGAGTTCTAGCCATTGTAATTAGTCTATTTGGATTGTTTTATCTTTGTTGTATTAAGCCAAATCAAGAAAATTTAAATTTAATCTGGATGAAACTTCTTACTTTGAAAACTAATAAGGGAAAAACTTATGGAAACTCAGACATGGCTTGAGTGAGGTGTGGCAGAGGACATGCCTCCTACACTGTTTTTCTGTATTTACCTACAGGATGTTCTTATGGGAGCTGGTTCTTGGACATGTTTTGGCACCCAACAGGCCCAGGAGCTAAGTACCTATCACTGATTTTGAAACAACTAATCAACTATGGACTGGATTATTCACTGATTTAAAACAATACTAATCAAGTATGGACTGGATTATACTGAAATTGGAAAAATTATGGACTGTGCTGGGACTCAGGCGATGGACTGACAAGTCCATTGTTTTAACTCCTGCACATGCTCTGCTGGACTACAATGAGCTATACTGTGGAAGTGGCCAGTGCACGGGTTCCTCTTACAGATTAGCCTTTTGTTTTAAAAAATGAAGAAAATGCTAAAAAATGATTCACTCAACTAGATGGCCAGTAGTCAAAGATGGGTAAGTCCACATCCTGGACTGATCAACCTAAGAGAGGACCCTGATGCTTCGAGTCAGGACTCTGATGATAGGTAAGACAGTCCTGAGATGTAGAGACACCTAAGACAGGCATGGTCTATCTTGAGTGCGTGGTAGCCCCATGACTCACTCCCCTGTATAAAACAAAAAGGGGGAATGGTACCCTACCAAAGGGTCCCCACGTAACATTCTTAACCATACACTCTTAATTTTAAATTTTTTAACTTTGGACTGTGATGGACACACGGCTGTAGAAAGATTTTGGAAGTCCACAACAAAAGAACATTATGCCTCAGCCATGTGGATGGACCTGATCTAGTCCTTATCTGGGGACGAGGATCAGTATGTATCTACTCCAAAGAAGCTGATTCAGCCAGATGGCTTCCTGAAAGATTAATAAGACAAATTAACCAATTATCCAGGAATAACTCCCATTCCTGAGATAAATCTAATCCTTCTACCCACAGGCAATACAAGATGTTGCATTCCCTGATCGTGAACCTCCTATTCAGCATTTATGCACCTTGGGCATTCTCGACCTCCAATATTCATGAACCTTGGAATATAACCTGGCAAATCATTGCACCTCGCTCTCGGTCTGTGGTGACCCAAGTCAGCAGAACTCACCCTCAAGGTACCTGGTGGCCTTCACTGAAAGTAGATATATGTTACCTGCTCTCCCAGGATCCTGAATCAAGCAAGTTTACTAAGGACAAGCCCCCCCCCCAACGTGGCCATCCTGGATGCCACACAAATTTGGCAATAGACATGTTAAAAAAGACTGGTGTTTATGCTTGCCCTGCAGTTAACAGCTGGGGGAGGGGACATGGGGACACAGTGATTATTATTGTGCTTACTGGGGATGTGAGACCTCTGCTGAGGGGTGGGTACCTTCATCTAACTATCCTCATTAGCTGAGGTTGTCCTGCAAAATCGTAGAGGCCTAGATCTGTTACTATTACAGCAGGGAGGTTTGTGTGCTGCCTTAAAAGAAGAGTGTTGCTTCTATGCTGATCATTCTGGCGTGGTTAAAGATTCCCTACAAAAAGTAAGAGAAGGTTTACCACATAGAAAGTTACAAAGGGAAAAATAACAAGTCTGGTTCAGCAATTGGTTTAACACTTCCCCTTGGCTGACCACTCTTTTGCCTACCATTCTTGGTCCTTTACTTGGGCTCCTCCTTGTGATATCTCTGGGTCCAATGCTACTTAATAAATTGATGGCATTTATCCGATCCCAAATCGAGGCTATTCAAGCCAAACCTCTCCAGGTCCCTTAGCAACAATTGCTTATGGAAGATTTTTCCTCTTCTTATACTGAGACCTATAACTATGATGATACAGCTTGCTAAGTTGTTTTGCCAAAGACGGGTAATGGAATCATAGCCCCAGGCTAGCCTACCCTACCAAGCTAAGATCTGTATCTGCACATTCTTTCCAATATGTAAGCACTGAGCTGTCTGTGGTTTTAGGAATGCTTCCACATTCCCAACTCTTTATATTCTACTTGTGTTCTTACAATAGACGAGACTTGATCAGAACCTGTTTTGTCTCCATTTCTTGCGTCTCTTGCCCCTTCCCCTCACTCCTTCTCTTCCAGGACCCCGTTGACTGACCCATGGGATGGGTCAAGCTTTAATCTGTAGTTTAATTAAAAAATATTCACATACAAAGTTTTAATAAAGAATGAGCCAGACTTAGCATATTCCTATAATCCTATCACTCTGGAGCTGAACCAAGAGATTATTGCAAATTTGAGACCAGCTTGGTCTGCATAGCAAGTTCCAGACCAGTCAGAGGTACATAATGAAACAGTTTCAAAAGAAAAATAAATGAATAAATAAATAAATAAATAAATAAATCTCCAGGGAAGAATAATACAATGTAGTAAAATATATATGTCCAAAAATACATAAATTCTTAAGTGACTATGTTATTTATGAATATGATTTTATGTATACATTTACATAGCTTTGAATATTGAATATATACTTCTATAATGCAGAGACTTATATATGTCTAGAATTCACACAAAATAAAACAGTTTAAATAACTCAAACTCTAAGTTGATTAGCATAGACTCTGGAATGTGTAATCTAGTCACCTACACTGCTAGGCCAATGGAAGGGAGGCAGCATTTTTGAGGAGGCAGAGATTTGAAGCAGCTTAACTTATTAATAGGCTGCGTAGAAGCACTGAGTTCCCTTTTGGGACACTACAATTACACAATAGTTTGGTTTTCTTTCAGTATTCTTATACAAAAACCACATAATCTGGAAAACCCAGTGTCACATTCATTCGTGGCAAGCCTTGGTTCAAGCTTAACAGCAGCTGTCCCTTTTAAGCAGGACTGCATTCAGGACCAGCCTCCCCATAAGCTCCTACATTCACTCATTACATCACTTCCTATGTTCATCAGAGGACTTGTTTACCCATGTTTGTTAAGACATTTAAAACCAAATGAAGAACCTGGAGAGATAGTTCAGTAATTAAGGGCTGCTCATGCAGAGGACTGGGATTCAGTTCCCAGCACCCACATGGTGGTTAACAACCACCCTAACTCCAGTTCCGGAAGATCCAAGTCTCTCTTCTGATCTCTGTGGTCATTGCACAAGGGTGGTTTTACCTACACACTGGCAATACATTCATACACATAGAATAAAACAATAAACAAAATTGAAAAAAACAACTGAATGACATGGAATATCTTCTTTGGATTCATAACAATGGATTTGGAGTTCTTGGTACTCAAAGTTCAACATGAGTTACAGAGCAGGTGTTGTGGCTCTCCCTTTTAGTTCCAGCACTCAGGAGGCAGAGCAGGTGGATTTCTGTGAGATCGAGGACAGCTTGGCATACATACTAAGTTCAGGGCCAGCTGTCCCTGCAGGGAAACCCTGTCTAAAACAAACAATAAAACAACAACAACAGCAACAACACACGCACACACACACACACACACACACACACAAAGTGAATAGAAATCTGCACATTTTCCTAATTTTTATTACTTTAAACCTTCTGAAGTGAGTGAATATCAATCCTTGTTGTGCATTCCATACAGAGAAAAATACAGATAAAGAATTTTTTCATTTTAATTTGAATACAGAGTAAATGGATGTAATATTTTAGTTATGATTTCATGTACACCATTACTTAACAGTTACAGTTACCGAAGCAATAACTCTGACACAAAGAAAGCTATTTAGACATCCAAACACTTAAAGCAAATGTTAGATAGGTACTCATGTGTAGTATAGGTTACAATTTTAAGTCATTTTTCAAATAAAAATTAAGCTATTTTATAATACAGAATATAATTAATATAAATTTATTATATGAACTTATAAAATGTATTTTAAAATTAAGAACAAACTGAACTATGTAATACTATAAATAATTCAGAGTCTGCAAATAACAGTGGTAGTATGTGGCATTTAAATTTATTTTCTATGGAGACATAGTATTTGAAACCACTGGTTTACAAGTTAAATTTATAGCTAATAATAGGTTTTGTTTTTTTTTTTTTTTTTTTTAGGGACCCAATCTCACTATGTATTTTTGTCTGGCCTGGAACTTCCAGACTTGAAGGGATCCAAATGCCTTTAACTTCTGAGTGTTGGGATTAAAGACCTGTCCTTCCCCGACTAGATAGATTATGAAAAAAAATACTTTCAGAATATAACTTATTCATTTATAATTTTTTTCAAATCTGTTTTTTATTCATTATTATAGCTCCAGGGTAACATAATAAATACTAAATAAATTTCTTATTGGATGAGTGAATAAAGGAAGGAAGGGACTGCAACACAGTACAAAGGCTCGGGACTGGAAGTCACTGACAGCAAGTCTGGAGTGAAGTCAGGACTAGGCTGTTTACCAGGCTAACACACTGGAACATTTATAATTTTTAAAGAATTTATCAGTTGGAAGTCTCAGGAAAGCCTTTCACTTAAGCAAACATCTATCTGTCTCTCTCCCCCCCCTCATACACACACACACACAACACACACACACACACACACACACACACCACATATACATCAGGAGCTAATTCAAAATATGAAGTTGAGTGGCATATCAGGTTAAATAACTTAACTCCAAGTTTGAGACCTGAGCTCAATCCCCAGGCCCCACATGGTAGAAGGAGGGAACTTACTATTGAAGTTGTCCTCTGACTGCCACACCCACAGCTTGGTATGTGTGCACATGTGTGTGCTTGTGCACACAGACAAGAAAGTAAATATAATTGAGAAAAACACCCTCTAGTATTTGTTTTCTCCAATCTACTAAACTTGGTGTATGATATATTTCCTTAACTTGTTTTTAAAGTGGTGAAATATATTTAATGCTCAGAAATTCAAATTAAATGTATGCAGAATCGGAAAACCTCTTTTGGAAACCAGGAGTCCACACAGTCTGAAAAACATTTTTCAATAAGCAATTACTGAAAGAAAAAACACCTGGATGATCAATAAACCTTTTATGCTCAACTGAAGGATCAGCTTTCCGTCCCATTGCTTCGCTTCCTTCCTAAGATTCAGTTAATTCTGAACCCTGCATCTGGAGTCAGCTGATGCAGGAAGTCCTCTCCATGTTTCAGCCATATGTGCATTCTTTCCAGTGGGAAATCTCAGATGAATGGTAGAGTAGGAAAAGTAATGTTCTGCTCATGATTTCTGTAGCAGAAAACAAAGGCAAGATTTTCAGAATTTTAAAATTATGTTTCATTTGAAATTGTAACACATTTTACCCAGCCTCTGGAATAGGCCACTAGACACACATGTTTAGGTTTTTCTGGGTTTCAGAATTTGTTTGTTCTTTCTCATTGTGTTTTAAGAATTTGATGAAGATCCAGGTGATAACAAGAAAGCTTTATGTGTTCTCAACCAGATGTGCAAATGTTTCCATGTTATCCTACAAGGACGCTTCTATCTTTTAGCTTTTTTTTTTTTCTGATAAAAATGTCAATTCAGGGCTGGAGAGATGGCCTAGCGGTTAAGAGCGCCAACTGCTTTTGCAGAGGACCCAGGTTGGATCTCCAGCACCCACATGGCTGCCAAGAACCGTCCATAACTCCAATTCCAGGAGAACTCCAGTTCCAGGGGAATCTGACACCCTCTTTTGACCTCCTCAGCATTGCACGACATGGGTGCACAAACCTACATGCAGACAGTACATTCATACACATAAAATAAATAAATAAATAAATAAATAAGAAGAAAGCCTACACGGAGGCAAAGCATGCCTTTAGAAAAAAAAATGTCAACTCAAAATTGACATTACTTTGACCCACAGATTGTGTCTGGGTAGTTTTAGAGGGCTTTCACAGAAAACAAGATGTTTATTTAGATTCAGTTCTACAATTAAATTATGAAATCCAAAGTAATAATACTTGTGCATGTCTGGGTTATCATTTCATTTTCATTCCTCAGTATTCTATGTGTCTAAGACACAAATCCTATTTCCCAATCTTATATGTGAGATTCCAAAAGTTTACAGGCATAGTTCACTGTGATTAAGATAGTTACAAAGTATTCATAAAGGAAATATACCAAGTTTCTCTTACAATCGAAATCAGTTCTTAATATTTTGGAATGTAATGGTCACAAACCTTCATATTTGCTGAGTTTACATATTGTCATTTACTACCATGCTCAACAGTCTGTTTAGAATGAGTAGCTGTATTTGGAAAGATGCTATACTTTATTACTAAAGAAAGAGAAATTAAAATAACTTTAAATGCATTCAAAATTATTAAACAGGAAGGTGTAGTTAAAATAATGATGAATGTGATTCATATACATGATGGAATTTTACTGTGCAATAAATATAAATTAGATCATTTCATTGTCAGGAAAGAAGATTCAGTTGGAGACCCATGTGTTTAGTGAAATAACCAGACTCTGGTTTTCTACCATATACAAACTTTGGGGGTATGTATTCTGAAAGTAGACAGGGGAACAGTAGAGGGAAAGAAGATAACTAAGAGAGAAAGGAAGGAAGAAAAGCTGAGTACTGGAAACACATGATATGAAGCCAGGAGGATGAGGAAGTAGGGACCAGGAAAAGGGGCGAGGATGAATATGAGCAAAGCAAATGACGTGGATGAAAGTGCCATAATCACCCATCATTTACATGACAGCATGAACATTTTTTTAATTATAAGAACTGGTTCAGTTAATATCCATCAGTATAAACATCTGATAATAAGAGATTTAGCAAAATCCTAACCTTCTCTCTCTCTCTCTCTCTCTCTCTCTCTCTCTCTCTCTCTCTCTCCCAATCTGTACCTTTTACTCAGGATTGCTCGCGGGGCATAATAGTCTATCAACTGAACTACATCCTACATCCTTAACTCCACTACAGAGCTCCTATCTGGTCTGCTGGGAATGTAAACTGAGATATCACTTTGGAAATGGCATGGAATCATCATTAGTAAATATTCGATTTGTCCTCAGACATTTATTTTCCTTCTCTTTTGGCCGTGTCTCCTCTTTGAAGCTAAGTGACCTGCTCATTTCCAAGTGGGAGATCATAAGGGATAAGGAATGACTGATGGGGTTTTCTTCTTTTCCCTGGTAACAGCATTCCCCGAGGAAAGATAATATGAAGAAGAAATTCTCCATCTTAGACCTCTCTCTAAGGTGAAAACACAGCATTAGTATTTCAGTCACATTTCTGTGTTATTAAAACACCATCGTTTCAGCACTAATAAGTGAAGTTGGGCATGTCCGTAGGTATGATGTAGAAATTCCATTAGCTAACGCCATTTTGTTGGCTGTGTGAAAAAGAAGTCATGTGAGGGAATATTTGTGAACTATAAAGGAATAAACTTTTGTATAGTCCTACATCAGGAGAACAGAGAAAACTAGACCTAGCCATATGTATCAATGTCCTAGTTTGTCTTCCATTGCTGTGACAAAACACTCTGACCGACACCAACTTGGGGAGGAAAGGGTTTATTCAGCTTACATCTCCTGGGTCACAGTTCATCACTTAGGGAGCCCAAGGCAAGACCTCAGGGCAGGAACCTGGAGGCAGGAGCTGAAGCAGGCCATGGAGGAATGCTGTTCACTGCCTTGCTCCCCTGGCTCATACCCAGCCTGCCTTCTTATACCATACACAACCACCTGCCCAGGGTGGCACCACTCATTGTGGGCTGGGCCCTCCCACACTGCTTGGCCATCAAGACAATACTCCACAGATGTGGCCACAGGCCAATCCAATGGAGCCAATTCCCCAATTGAGGCTCCCTCAACCCAGGTGTGTCAAGTTGACACTAAAGCTATCCAGCACAATTGACCCCTTGTCAACTTGACACACAAAACACATCACTATTAAACCACCACCTTTCCAGTTCTTATCCCCAAAGTATGATGTTAACATTAATCACAACCTAAGACAGTACAACCTTAAAAGCCCCACAGTCCTTAAAATGTCCAAACACTTAAAAGTTCACAGTCTATTAAAAGTCTCTTAACTGTGGGCTGCTGTAAAATCCAAAACAAGTACTGTCTTATTTCAAAGGGAAGAATCAGGCACTCTCAAACAAAACCTAAGTCCAGCAAAGTAGCTCAAGGCTGGACACCTGGGATTCACTCACGATCTTCTGGGCTCCAAAGGGTTTCGGCAGCTCCCCCTCTCCGACTCTGCCGTCCGTGGCACACTCATCTCGCAGGCCCAGGCCGACTCCATTCTACACCTACCGCTGCTCTTGGTGGTCGTCCCAGGGTACCGGCATCTCCAAAAAGCTGGGGTCGCCACTGAAACTGAGGCAGCACCTTCACCAATGGTCTCTTCTGACCTCTCCTGGTACAAACCCTCAGCTTCTCTCCATGACCCCTGCAATCCTGGGGTCTCCACTGCAACCGAGGTGCACTTCCACCAATGGTCTTTCCTGACCTCTCACAGTGCCAAGCCTTGGCTGCTCTCTGTGACCCCCTCAAATTTCAACACCAGAACCATATAGGAGACTCTTACACACTACCAAGGCTTGACATGGAAGCTCAGGCCCCTTCTGGACCACAGCTTCTGTGTGCTGACCCTGAAGAAATTCTTCCCAGAAGATTTCACCACAATGATGCTGGTCTCTTGTTACTTACAGCTGGTTCTTCAGCCCCAGCTAACCAGCATCAATTGTCCCAGTACAACAAAGATTTCACTTCAGGTTCTGGTCTCTTGTTACTTTCAGCTGATTCTTCAGCCCCAGCTGACTAGAACCCACAGATTACACAGTACTGATGATCTCTGCTCCCTTTTGAAACTAAAAACTTCACAAGCCAGGCCTCCCGTCTTCTACAACTCCTCCAGCAAAACTGCTCCAAGACCCACAGCAATGATCTTTAGGCATTCAATGATCTTCCCAGCCCAGAGTTCCAAACGTCTCCACAATCCTTCCCCAAAACACCAAGGTCAGGTCTGTCACAGCAATAGCCCACTCTCTGGTACCAATTTCTGTCCTAGTTTGTCTTCCATTGCTGTGACAGAACACTCTGACTGACACCAACTTGGGGAGGAAAGGGCTTATTCAGCTTACATCTCCTGGGTGTCAGTTCATCACTTAGGGAGCCCAAGGCAAGAACTCAGGGCAGGAACCTGGAGGCAGGAGCTGAAGCAGGCCATGGATGAATGCTGTTCACTGCCTTGCTCCCCTGGCTCATACCCAGCCTGCCTTCTTATACCGTACACAACCACCTGCCCAGGGTGGCACCACTCATTGTGGGCTGGGCCCCCCACCCACTGCTCGACCATCAAGACAATACTCCACAGATGTGGCCACAGGCCAGTCCAATGGAGCCAATTCCCCAATTGAGGTTCCCTCAACCCAGGTGTGTCTAGTTGACACTAAAGCCACCTAGCACAATCAACAAAGATGAATTGAAAAGTATAATGACAAACATGAGGGGTGGGAATGGGCAAAATTGTGTCAGTTGCAAAATGAAGACCACATGGAAATCCTATATTGTATAAGAATTTGTATATTGGCTGCAAAAGCACTAGGAAAACATAGGAAATGATAATACAGAATTCCCTGTCATATCACGTAGAGAAGGAAAAGTAACATACTCACTAGATACAGTGGGGGCTTCAGTAGGCAATGTTCCATCACAGCCTGGCTGAGGATTCTACAAGTTACTTCTGTTATCATTATACTGGAATGTCCTTACATATTTCATGTACTGTTTCACATATATTCTGAATTTCATACATTTCTATTTTAAATTCATCCATAACAATCCTGATGCACACCAACCCCCCAGATCGTTTCAACTATATTTTGATAAGTATAGTACATGACACCTTAAGTCTTATTTTCTTCCTAAAATTAAAAAAAAATCTTATTAGTAGCATGATTATATTGAAAGACATTGCATAGGCTGGAGAATTTGGACAGGGAGTGAATGGCAAACTCACATTATAGGAACAGTGGCAAATTCTGTATGATTACTGAAGCTTGAAAGTACAGTTCTGCCCGTAAGCAATTTTCAAAAATTATACTGGACAATATAGAATTATAGATTTTTGCATTTAGGGGCTGGAGAGATGGTCTAGAGGTTAAAAGCACCGACTGCTCTTGTAGAGGACCTAGGTTCGATCCCCAGCACCCACATGGCGGCTGAGATTAACTCCAGTTCCAGGGAAATCCGATGCCCTCTTCTGACCTCTGCAGCATTGCACAACAAGGGTGCACAAACCTACATGCAGACAGTACATTCATACACATATAAGCATAAATAAAAATTAAAAAAATAAAATAGATTCTCCCATTTATAGTCTAAAGCATAACTACAATTTTTAGCTTGAAGATTGTATCAGTTTAGTTACTGTATTATTTTCTATTTATTTTTAAAAATTTCTCAGCCTGTTATTTTTATCTCCAGAAGTTCAATTAGGGCATAGGTGAAGGAAAACAGGAACTGTAGAGGAGTAATAGAAGAATAATGGAAAATCTCTGTGCCTGGTAATGGGACAGGTCAAACATCACAGCCTGGTTATCCAGGACCATGTGTGGAATGTGGACCACAGCAGGCCCTCAGGGGAGGTGAGTACTCCCTTCCAGAAAACGAGCCCTCCTCAGACCAGAATCTGAAAATAACAGAAGCCTCCTCCATCAAGAGTGTAAGAGGCAAAACCTCTGCCATGCACAACCTGGGTCCTCGGGGAGGGTTGTGGGGAACATAGTCACTCAGAGAAAACTGAAACTGTGTCCCAACATCAGGAAGTCCTTCATGTTCTGCTCTACCCCACCGCTGACACTGACACCGCTGACAAACACCAGAGGAGTATGGAAGTGTGGCTCATGGTAGAGGCCCAAAACTTAAGGATCATGTGAGTGGACCATAACTCCAGCTCACAAGAGACCACAGCTCCAGCTCAGAAAAGGAGACTACAACTCCAGATTCACAGGAGAGAACCACATTCCAGGTTTACCAGAAAGACTACAAGTCCAGCTCATAAAGGACACTGAGCCAATAGGTGGACATGAAATTGGTGATACAGTGTTGTGCTTTGAATGATTTCTGTGGGAAGTGAGGTAAACATTTATTACCTGAATCTCCAGTTTTAGGTTTACAGAGTAACAGTGATAATACAGAGTTACTTGATGATTAATGTTTCTGAATCACCTTGCCTCTGGGATAGTACCATCTTGTTTATTAAAATACAGTGTTTTTATTGAAAATCCTCTTTTGAAAATATACCTTAGCTCTGGACTAATAAGCTTCTTGAATGAATTGTGGGAGTACTAGCAATCTAGATCATCACAGATTTGGCTTTGAGTGATGATATGAGACATTTAGCTTAATGTAAGAGATAAAAATGATACCAATTATATTTTGAAAGATGAAATTTGAAACAGATAATAAACTATTAAAATATGTTTATAGCTCTTTGTATATGATGAAAAACTGTCCTGAGCTTACAAGTCCATAGGAATGGTGTTTTGAATAGAGTCTAAAAATTCAGCCTTCTTACATAGGATGTTCACAGTGTCACAATGCTAGGCTGCTGGCTTTCAGTCTTAACTTCTAAAGATGGCAGATGACCTGACATACAGCATTAGAGCTTCAAAGGAGCCATGATGAAGCATTGTTGTTGCCCAAAGCACACCTAAACTATCAGGTTTCCATTTTCTATCATGAGCAAGTTAGCATAGATCTTTCTTCAAAGTCAGGTCATAAAAGAGGAGCTGACCTCAGGCCCAAATGAAGGGTGGCACAATGTCTAAGGCAACAGGACAACTTCAGGTGGGAGCTGAGCTACAGTGATATCTGTCGGGAGTAATGCTATGGATGGAAGCACACTAATGATAATATCTGGAAAGTTGGCACATTCAATGTCAAGGAAAGCCATTGTTGGTCATATCATACCCCAACTGAAATCATGCATACTGCTGAAGGCTTATATCTGTGCACCTGGGACCCAGGAGCTTGTACGATTCATTTCCACTTGGTCTTGCATCATTACCCTGGCTCTTATAATCTTTCTACCCCCTCTTTTGCAATGTTTCCTGAACCCTGCATGGGTGAAGCTGAATATAGGCAGCTTGTCCATGGAACAACACTCTGTAGACTCCTAATTACAGTTTGACCATTCAGGCCCTTTTGGATTCCTGGTCTCTTTTTGCTTGGAGGAGCTACCTTAAGGACTGTTAAGAGGTAGTTAATGCCTTTGTCCTTGTTTTATGATGCTTGGACCTTGTGTGTAGAGGCTGCACTGTAGATGTGTTGTCTAGGAATGAGCCATTCATAGACCATGTCTGTGGTGTAGGACTTTTATATTGAACCTCACCAACCACTGGCTCAGGGATCACTGTAGAAGAGGGTTGGAAAGATTGTAAAGCCAGGGTTGGTGCATGAACACAAAGAAACAGAGTCTTCCATATCTCTTGGGATTTGCTCATACAAACTTGCAGCAATGGTGTCAGTATGCACAGGACCCATGCAGAATCTATCAGACAAAAACCCAGTACAGAACTTGGGAAACAATCAGCAGGCACCATCCTTAGCTGTGTAACTATTGGGAACTGAACTGAGTACTGCGGGGTGAGGGAGAGTTCATCTTCTTTAAGGAAGCGACTCTAGACAGGCTGCCTAGCTTGTCCAGAGTCCCATAGGCCTTAACATATATGAAAGAATGCATGAAATCAGGCAGGGAAAGGGCTATGGGAGGACTCAGATAGGGGAGGACTTCTAAATCTGATTAAGATACATTGTATGAAATATATAAAAATTCAATAAAAATATACATTAGAAAAAAGATACAAGAACACAAAGAAACTAAAAAGAAGCTGTAGATTATTGCTAGAAACCTTGGGGTTCTGAACAAGAGGCTCAAATATAAAGCTGAACCCAATGTAAGCTACTATTCATAAATAAAAAATTATCAATAATTACTAGAGTGTTAACATACCCATACAGGGGTTTCACATTAAAAACTCTTCTAGGGGCTGGAGAGATGGCCTAGTGGTTAAGAGTGCCGACCGCTCTTACAGAGGACCCGGGTTCGATCCCCAGCACCCACATGGCGGCCGAGAACCGTCTGAAACTCCAATTCCAGGTGAACTCCAGTTCCAGGGGAATCCAACACCCTCTTTGACCTCCACGGCATTGCACAACACGGGTGCACAAACTTGCATGCAGACAGTACATTGATACACATACAGAAATAAATAAAACTGAGCCGGGCATGGTGGCGCACGCCTTTAATCCNAAAAAAAAAAAAAAAAAAAAAAAAAAAAAAAAAAAAACCTCTTCTAGTTAGGTATTTGATTTCCAACCTTTGTACCAAAGAGAGTTAAACTCACAAGGTAGAGGACTAGGATAAGTATAATTGGTCGGGTTGATAATAAGCAAGGCTTATTAATGTTTTTTAAAACTTGTTAAAAAACTAGTTCACTAAATTACTTTTCTATATAGTCAAACCTTTTTATTCTGCTTTCTTCAGCTCAGTTTGTATGCTGAGATGCATGAAACAGATGGAGAAGTCACCAAGGCGAGAATGGAGACACTCTAGCTGCATCAAATGTAACTGACAGATGTGATATGTCAGGGTGGTAGCCAGAACACAAATGGATATGAGAAAAGACATTTCCTTTCATATCCTTACAAATGTCTCCACCCATGCTCCACAAACATATGATGGTTTAACTTAAAAGTTTTTCTGCTTTTTGATGGTGTAAAAGTGCTGTACATTCAGTAGAAAACATACCGTGAACATTGAATTTGTTATGATTCTCTGTCAGTTCTGGGCTGTGTACTGAGTTTTAGATCCCAGTCAGTCATGTGATCACAATGATTTACAGTGCTTTGTGTTGCTAAACTCTAATGTTGAGGTTATATGCATTAATGAAATTTTTACTTAAGAGAGTTTGAACTTAGAGTTTGGGGGTCTCATTATTAGTTTAGGAGCAAATATATCAGTATTGTTTTGTATGGCCAGCTGAATATCCACCAAATGGTGACTATCAGCTCCAAGATTTGTTTGTATAATGCACCTCAGATTTGTCTCAGTGCTGTTTCTTAGAGCACTCAGGCTCTGGGCAACCACTGCACATGTCTTAAGGTTGCTCAAACAACTATGGAGGCTTCTCCAGTGAGAATAGAAGCCTTTTAAACTCATCAAGTTACTCTACCAACCCTCTGGTGATCAGACTAAGCCAACAGCTTTAATCAGGGAGACCCTGAATGAGACGGAACTATACTTGTTACTTTTCTATTGCTGTGATAAGACACCATGGGGTAACTTACAGAAAGCAATTTATAGAAGGAATGTTTATTTGAGCTTCTGGTTCCAGGGATTAAGGGTCTATAATGGCAGGGGGAGGGTGGAAGGAGGTGTGAAGAGCTGAAGGCAGAGTGATCAGACCCTCATACAGGCACTGGAAGCAAAGAGAGAAAGGAAATCTAGCATGGGTTAAGAATTCAGTCACATGCTTCTCCAGCAGGGCTCTACCTTCTAAGATCTCCCGAACTGTACCAACAACTGTGGACAAAATTTCCAAACACCTGGAGCCTCGGGGGCGTGGGAGGGGGGGCATTCTCATTCAAAATACCGCATTCATTCACCCACTTAAGCTACTTTTGAGTTCCTGACATCTGAAATCTGTGAAATGATGACTTGTGTTGCTTTATGCTGCAAATTTTTATGTAAATATCAAGTGATAACTGACTGAGCCACTGGTGCTCCTAGGCTGCTGAGTATTAAGTATTACATTGCAAAAGAGTTAAGAGTAAAAGAGGCCATTTTGGGCCCTTAAGCTCCGTTAAATCCTCCATGATTACAGCTCTAGCTGAAAGGTAAAAAAAAGGACATCTGAGCCAAGTGAACCTACAGAATCATTTAAAAATTTTAAATTGCTATTTTAAGCCATTAGTTTAGGGGTAGTTTGTTTTTTAGGAATAGATAAAACCGAAATTGGTATAGAGAAGTAGAGTGCTATTGTAACAAAACCATAAAACATAACTCTATGACACTGTGGCAGGTGTAGGCTAGAAGAACTTCAAAGAAACAGTCAATGGGGACATCAGCAAGGAAATTGAGAAGACACACTGTATTTGTCAATTATGTATGTGGTAGCCATATGGAAATGAGGGAATATATCTAATGAACTTGTAGTTCAGCTCATTTATGTTAGATGTATACGATAATTAATAGTGTAGAATAACCCAAAGATTGGTAAGCTTAATTTTTCACCAGTACCTAGAATAAAAGTTAGCAAACATATGAACCTGGTAATCAATATTTGAGGTTTTCCAGAATATATGACATTCCTAGAAACTATTTAGTTTATATTTGTGGTACAAAAATTTGACCTACATGTTATATAAATGAATAAAGGCATGGCTGTGACATAGTAAAACTTTATTGGCAAATGCAAGTGGCAGTCTGTATTTTACTGAGTTATTATATAAATTATTATTATACAAAGTATTTTTCCCACAAAAATTCTTTCAGAGTGAATTAATACCTTAGAGCAGAGATCAAATGCAGAGTGATGCCAGAGAAACAGCCTAAAAGAGAAAGTGAAGGTCAGTTCAAGATTATAGTTGAAGATTCTTTATTCAGCCCAGAGAAAAACTAAGGATGCATTATTTAGACTCTCTCTCAGCTAGACAACAGAGATTTTTATAAGAACTTAAGGGCTTGTCTTATTGATCATCACAGCTACATAACAGACTTTCTAAGAATCCTAAGGGAATGCTTCTAATTTAGCTAGACAAATGGGACTTTAGGGATTTAAAAGTATGGCTCTCACAGAACCCTAATTTTAAGGCTAAGGTAGAAAGAAGTGATTTAATGAGTGTGTTTTAAAGGACCAGCATAGATTGTAATTTGACACATAGTAAATCTAACATTCATAAGAGAAATTTTATAGTTTAGACTAAAAGGGACGGAAGCAGTTCAAAAGAGATCAGAAGTTCTTTTGCTTATTAACCTCTTATGACCAGGATGCAAGCTTAGGAAACAAGTTGTAAATACAATTTGTTCCTTGTGAAAAAAAAAAAAAAGAATGACTCAAAAAAGCATGTGGAACCACTGTCAGGGAGCAAAACTGACCCCCAAGAAAATTCTCTGCCCCTTAAGACAGAGGAAATTGTGACATGCCCTCATAGATTTCAGAGCTGCTGTGACCAGCAACTCTTACATGACTTGCTTCTGTCCTCCTGAGTGAAGTTTCTTTCTGTTGTGGCTGTTGTGGCCTTTTCTCATCACTGAATACAACATGAAGGGGAGATAACAATTTTTAAATGACTTTATTTTTCGATTCACAGGTGTTTTTGAGAAGCTCTGAGCAGTCTTTCTTGTATGGTTCCAACTCCAATAGAAAATGAGAAAAGCCTTAGGTTTGGGCTGATGTCCTAATGGAAGAGGGATTTGTGGAGTGCTGTGTTGTAACAAGTGTGCTTTGCATGTGAATTGTAGCAGAGGTGAGACTCTGAAGTGAGCCTCCAAATTTATACATGCATGTTAGTATTATGTCAAGTGGTGGGGTCAATTTCCCCTCGTACAAAAGGGGCTATACTTGAGACTTATTAATCAAATCTCTTTGAAATTGATGGACTTACTCTCTTGACACCAATATACCAAGGCTCCAGAAGGATTGGTGGTATGGTAGATGTGAGAGAAGGTGTTCAGATCCACCCTGAGGAAAGACCTTTCTGAGCAGCAGTGATAAACGAAGCTCTCAATGTTAGCTTGTCAGCATTCACTGCAGATACATACTTAGGTCAGGTGAGCTCAGACCCTTTCTGCAGACAAAAGACTCTCAATAAAGGCCTAGGCATTTTACCCCACTGTGTCACAAATCTGCAAAGCAACTGATTGCGTCATGGATTTGACTCTTCCTATAATCTGGCTTTATTAACTTTTCCAGGTTTCTCTCTCTAATTAATAGATTGTATGTCCAGTTTCTCAAAATTCTCTCCTTGAGAATCTAGCCCAAAACAAGAAGCTTTTACTTCTTGTTCCTTAGAATCCATTGGTCATCCTGTGAATTTCCAAGTCTTAGGAAAGGGACACATGGAGAATCCTTTGGCTGATGAACCAAGCTAAGTTCCCTACCAAGACCCCATACAACATGGAGCCCTGTGATGGGCCAGCTTGGACCTTTGAGTGCTGTTACACCCTCAGATGACTGTGCTTCCTAATTACATCACAAAGATCAGTACAGAACTGTATTGCTGACTACAAACTACAGAACTAAGAGCTAATTATGATTTAAATCAGTAAATTATGAAGCAACAATTAACTGAAACATTTCCCAAATAACCTTCCTTATAATAAAGCTGTATTCTCTTATCAAGGTCCACATATTTGTGAAAAACAGTGCCTTCAGCTTTTGCCTTTGTTTATTGCTTACTAGTGACATCGGCCCTTTCTTCCATATGAGAACAAGCTAAGAGGAAGTTGCTCTTCTAATTAGTACCTCAAACTGAATAAATAACAGTAGTTTTGTAGAAAAGCTATTCAGTGTCTACTCATATGTCAGAGGGATGATATTAGTACCAGTTAATCTAAATATTTTACACTTTTTCTAGTATTTATAGTAATGTTCAATGTTTGGATTTTCTTAGATGATGTTTATATTTAACTTTAACTATTCTTACTTAGAATAGAGTCAACTTGCATTCTTTTTGGGGGGGGTCTTTTTGAGACAGAGTCTCCCTGTAGCTTTAGCTGGCCTAGAACTCTCTATGTAGACCAGGCTGGCCTTGAACTCACAAAAATCCTCTTGCCTTTGCCTCCTGTGTGCTGGGATTAAAGGCATGCAGCACCATGCTTGGCTTTCAGCTTATATTCTTATTGCTGTTTGCAATGGTTAATCCTGGGTGTCAACTTGACTGGACTAAGGAACAAATAAGAGACAAAGGATCTTCGGATTGGACTACCTCAGCCCGGATGGCCCACCCCAATTGTGGGTGTTACCTTCTGCCAGCAGGCAGTATAAAAGGCCATGGCAGAGGGAGCTGGTCCCTTTTTTCCTGCCACTTGCCTCTCTCTCAGTGGTGAGTTTGTCTTGCTGCTGTGATCAACCCTTCAGATCCCAGCATGTACTGAGACTGGCAGATCTCCTGGAATTCATCAGGCCTTCAGCACCAGATTGGGACTATTGAGACATCCAGCCTTGTGGACTGAGATGGTCCCTGGATTCTCAGCCTCTCCAGTGCGGCACAGCTACTGTTGGACTACTTGAACTCTGTCACGTGAGCAAATCAATAAATTGTATATAGCTATATATTCATCTTGTTGCTTCTGTTTCTTTAGAGAACCCTGACTAATACACTGTTATTATAATTACTGTGTCCTTTTATATAAAAAAACTACTATGGGTGGTAGAGTATATAGCTTTCCTACCTGAAATTGAAGTAATATCCAAAGCAGAAAACAGTATATATTCATATTTGAAAATACTATTAAAATTATTCAAATGTTTTAAGGTATATAAATATTTGTAGCCAAGTAGTAGACTGAAAATATATTTAATTTAATCAACAGGCTAATATGAGTTTTAAAAATATTCTATAGAGTTTTAGACTTAAGTCATTCAAAATGCACTATCTCAAGTTAAAATAAATTATATTACATAAATTAACTTTTACAATTTTTTTCTATAAAGAATTTTCCAATTACTTGAAGAAGACAAATGAGGTTTGAAGCCATAACTAAATTAAAGGTTTTCTTGATCAGTAGTTACATAAATTAGAGGCAATGTCAGTTTTATATTAATATTTAATAATAACTTGATTAAACTTTGATTGAAAGCCTGTTTGTTTACATATTATGTAAATTGATTTTGAAATAAGGTTTATAGATTTAGATGATGTTTACATTATGTCAGCTCCAAAGTTTACATATGCCACATAAATTTTTGTGCCTGTGTGACAGCCCCTAAATAAGTTTGACTTTAGATAAAAATATCAAAATAATATAACTAGTGATTAAGAAGGTTCAAGAATTAAATGTAATATTTTTTCCCATTAGCTTCATTATTTTTAAATTTAAAAATAAAAGAAATCAACACAATGGAAAGTCACACACAGGAGAGATAAAATCAGTGATGGCTGCTTATTCTTTCTAATCTCCATTTTCCAGCCTTAGCCCTATTTTGGTTCATTCCTTAGTCTTGTTTTCCACTTGGTCCTTATCCCTGTGAACACCATCATTTAATCTCCTTTACTTTTTACCTCTGATAAAAAAATCAGTATTCCACATGTACTCTAAATAACTCAACAAGACTCCAATAAACGGGGTAATAAGTCAATGCAACATGCCTAGACATCCTACCAATAGCAGATGAAAATAGTCACATGAAGGAGGTTCAGTATCTCCATCAAATAGGTTTAAATAAAAATAACAGTGCAGTACCACTCTAAAGTATAGAAACTAAGATATCCCAAACTGGTAATATAATTTCTAACAAGGATGAGAATACATCCTGGGAAGACAGTTTATATATTAGCTACTTTTGTTGCTGTGATAAAATATTGTGACCAGAAGCAACTTAAGTAAGAAAGTTTGCAGTGAATTATGGTTCCAGAGGGCGAGATTCCTAATGGTGGGTGTGGAATGGCAGCAGGATTGGGAAGCTGGCCCATCACATCTTTATTCACAGAGGAAACAGACAGCAAACAGGAAGTGGAGCGAGCCTGTAGACCCTCAAAGCCTGCCTGCAATAATCTACTTCCTCCAGCAAGGCTGCACTTCCTGAAGGTTATATAACATCTACAAACAGCACCACCGACTGGGGATCCACTGCTCAAATACAGGAGACTTTGGGGGATTTCACATTCAGACCACCACAATGTGGTGTTTTGTTTTGTTTAACAAAGCCAATTATAGACTTGTTTTAGACAACAATTATACTCCTAGGAATTTACCAAAATGACTTATCAATTTATGCCTCCACAACAATCTACTGAATTTCATAGTGACTGTCTTCATAATTTCCCTAAAGTGGAAGCAACCGAGATACCCTTCAAGAGAAACATTATAGCTCCACAATGGAATATGGTTCAGTGGTAAAACAAATGAAACATCATGCAATAAAAAGACATGGAGCATTCTGAAATGCATATTGAAAAGTGTAAAAAGACAGTCTGAAAAGGTTACATACTTTATGATTCTGAGTATATGACATTCTGGAAAAGGGCAAATCTATAAAGACAGTAAAATGTTTAGTGGTTACCTTAGGGTTAAGAAAGAGGGGTCAAACTGATCAAAACAGTATATTTTTAAGGAATGAATTTATACTGAATAATGTTATAATGGTGGATATATAACATGTACTTCTTTAAAAAATATAGAATTTACTAAATTTTAAGAGTATATTTCAATGCATGCAGTTATTTTATTATCTTATTGTGTGTGTATCTTGGTGTGTACTTCTTCATGTGCAAACACATGAGTGTGCATGTGGAAGCCAAAACACGGCCTTGAGTGTTGTTCCCTAGGTATTTAACATTCTTTTTTAAATTGGCTTTCCACTGGCCTGGCACTCTCCATGTGGACTAGGCCTGCTGGTCAGCAAGCTCTCAGAATCTGCCTGTCTCTGCCTTCATGGCACTGGGATTACAAGATGGTGCCACTATACCTAACTTTTTGCATATGGGTTGTGCTGATAGAACTTAGGTCTTCAATCTTGTGAGGCAGCTTACAAATAATTGTATAGCAAAATTAGTGGCAATTGGACTATATTGCAACATGTCCTAAGTACACACAAATTCATGCATTTATGCACAAGTAATTGAATAACAAAGTAAGGAAAAAGATAAAGCTCTTTTATAGATTTACAATGTATATAGCTCTAAGACCTTCATGGTAGGGGAGCAGGTTTTCATTTTTTTGCACTATTACTGAATTTTCATTTTTATTTAAAGTCTGTACTATAATATTGTTTTTTCTTTGGGGTGGTGGGGGGGCAGAATCTGTTTATAATTTTCTTTCCTTCACTATGGAAGAGAATGATGAGAAAGTTTGAGACATACTAGTTCAGCTAGGTGATCAAACTCAGCAGCATTAGGTAAAAAAAAAAAAAATCCATGCTGTGTATCCCAGACATCATGTGAAGAGAGCTATGTTTTCTCCCTGGAATTATCATCTATGTACCTGCAAATGCTTCATCCATGAGAAAAAGCAGCACAAATCTCAATCACAAGGCATTCAACAAAATTATCTGACCAGAACTCTTCAAAACTGTCATGGTCATCAAAACCATGAAATGTCTAAGAAACTCTCACAGCCAAAAACAACCATCAGAGACATGATGATCTAAGAAAGTGTCTTATCCTGAATATAATTCTAGAAAAGAAAAGAAATACTAGAATTCTAAGGAGCCCAGACAAATAAGAAACTTTTGTTAACTGTAATGGCCTATCATTTGTAACAAAAAATGTAACATTTATGCTATTAAAGCAGAAACTTCATGTAAGATATATGGAGACTTTCTCAGTTTTGATGCATGTTTAAAATAGCCCTATGTTTTCTATCTTGAAAATAATTTCTCTACAGAGTTTGGCATACAGGAATTCTATAATCAGTTTAAGGTTAGAAAAAATGCACACTTTCTTTCATTCATAACTTGTATTCTTAATGCACAACTTACTTACTGCTCACATGGCTTTAAATAACCCAGAGGACCATATTGTTTAATTTCTATGTAAATATGGAAAGAGTAAGGAGAGATGCTCAGTGACTTGTACAGTGTCAAAGAGTTTTGGAAATGTTGGTGCCTTCATCAGTTAGATGCCCATCAACAGATGACAAATAAAGAAAATGTGGTAAACATATAAAATGGGATATTTTTCAGTCAAAATAATTAAATGTTACAAATTTCAGCATGATTATTAGAAATAACATCATAAAATATTAGATTAAATAAAGAAAAAAGGAAGGTACTGCAAACACATACAAAAACTTTATCTGAATGTACAGTAGTGGCAAGTCAAGGTGGTGGAGAGTTTCTTTGGGGTAGATAAATAGAGGTTGCATGTGATTAGTGCATTTGGTATGCCCGTGTAGAAAGATCACTCTGAACTATATTAAAACATACAGTTAATCCATGTTAATAAAAAAATAAGTATACAAAATCTAAGTATTTCTATATTAGTCAGGAATAAGGTGATAGAATGAATATATACAAAATGAGATTTATTAGACTTGAAACTGGCTGGTTAGTTCAATAATGGCTATCTGTATGCTAGAGAGGCTAAGAACCTGATAGCTGCTCAGTCTTCAAGTTTGTATACCTCAGCAGTCCCAACCTGCACCAAAAGCCTGGTGGATTCCTGAAGACCTCCTTGTCTTCAATCCATGTTGGAAAGCCAAAGATTGGATTCTGATGACAGATAGGGATTTCAGAACCACAGGACAGATGTACTCAGCTGCAAGAAATCCAGCTGACACTGAACTTGAAGCTTCATCCTTACTGACTAGATTTCTTGATGCTGGAAGGTGCTAAGCATGCTACAGAAGGAGAAAAGCAATCAGCACTCTTAGCCAGCTGTGAACTCTGTCAGCTATAATTATGGCTAGCAAGGTATACCCACTAGTGCAATAGTGGCATGATGATATGGCAGTAAACAACCAGTTTCTGAATAAATTTAAGTTCCACTTCACAAGATGGAGTTAATACTGGGCACTGTTACTAGTGCCAAGAACCTCCTCTATGGCCTGTGGCTAGACAGATCACAGGCCATGGAGAACTTACTACTATTACTCTGCTAAAGGGAAATATCATTAAACTGACTCCTAATGACTTGTCATTATACTCATATATTAATAAATTTATTAACCCTCACCATGGAGGCTTCTTTACACCAAGACTCACAACTGTTCAACATGTAGAGAATAAGAGACTGAAGTGCTCAGCCCTCCATGGGACACCTTTAAAACACCCTCTCTTCCCAAGTCTCAGGGATAATTTCAGAAGAGGGGCAAGAAGTATTATAACAGCCAGAAGTGGTAGATGTATACAAGGAAACCATGTTTCCCAGACATAAGACAACAGTTATATATATGAACTTGTAATAGTGTGCATGAGATCTGTGACAATTATAATCCTCATTACAAAAAAGCTTTTCACATGTTCCTAGGTGATATTTATAAGTACCATCTACTCCCCATTCTATGTTTCTACCACTCTCAGTACCTCATCAGATCTTGGCCTTTGCTTGAAGGAGTGAGGCACACCTTTCTTCTTGAAGGGTGTGGGCCACCTATCATCCTGCCCTGACTGGGGTATTGCAGTTTCTCATTGACCTTAGTCACAGGACAAGGGTATTGCCAAGTGATACCCTAAGAATCTCTTACACTCCAGACATTCTTCTTCATCTCTGAGGTGGAGAAGCAGATACTTGTAACTAAGTCCTTTCTTATCACATTGACCAATGGTATCAGGAACTTGAAATGGCTTTCAGTATGCCTTAACTTTAATCTCAATGGACTGTTTATTGCACCTCTTCAGAAAAAGTACACACCTCTAAAATCAAAACTACTAGATCAACAGAGCTTAAGGTTATAAGAATAGAAAGCAAATGCTTTGCTAGTGGCTCGCTTGCAGATGATGATGAGAGGTAGTATTCCTATTTCTACACCTTAGTTCCTGGACCCATGAATCCTGGTTATCAGAGATCCACTATCATATCTTGCCTTGGTTTTAAACATATGCAGACTTTTGGAGAAATTTTTTGGGCTTTCCATATATTGTCGCCTTCTTGGTATCATAACTGAGTCTTTAAAAAGCTGTTTGACTGTTCTATTAAGCCAGCTGCTTCAGGATGACTGGAAACAGGAAAGACTAGTAAATTCCATTATTAGGCTGATGATACACTGCTTTAACTGTGAAGTGGTTTCCTTGGTCAGAAGTAGTGCTGTGTTGGGATATCATGATAGCGGATAAGACATTCTATTGGTCCATGGGTAGTAATTTCAGAAGAAGCATTGCATATAGGAAAGCCAAGTCAATATCCAGAATAAGTATCCATTCCAATAAGGACATAGTGCTATCCTTTTCCACATGGAAGGTAGCCATTGTCTGGTTACCCTAGTGAATGGTGCCCTATCACGGGTTTTGTGTTGCTCTCAGCTGCTGAGGTTTTGAACTTAGCAGCTGAGAGCAACACTATCCATGTCAGCTTTGATGAGAAGTTCATGATGTTTATCAAGCTATAATTTGCATTCCTGACAACATGGCAACTCTGCTCATGGGCCCACTGGGCATTGAAAGAGGAGAAGGAGGTTAAACACTGTCCACATAACAGGTCATTCTATCTGCTTGATTTTGAAGTCCTCTCCTGCTGAGGTCACATGTATCTTTACTTTTGTTGCCTATTTAGGAGATATCTGCTGTCATAACTTCCGTAAATGTTTTTATTGCCAATTTTCTAATTAAGCCCTTTCCAAGTCCTTGATCACCCAGCCAAACCAATGGTTATGGACCATGAATAATTATATAATTGCATGTATGACCATTTCCCTTTCCCTGCGAAGTACACAATAATGTGCATTGCCAGAAGTTCTGCCTGTGGTACCCTTTGTCAGTGCCCTTCATAGTTGTTCCAGATAGGGCTGTAACTGGAATGTTGCAACTATGCATGTCTTGGTGGTGCCTGAATACCATGTAGAAACATCTCTGTACCAGGTCCTAGTCTCCTGTTCCTTGGGCAACTGATCACAGGGCAAACACCACAAGGCCATAGCTGCATGCCTAGGGACAAAAATTATTGCAAGAGGAGTAGGACTCATAGGCAATTGTACAATTTCTTTATGTAAGTGACTTTTGTTATCAGGATCTCCTTAGACCTGATAACATGTACCATCTCCAATAGATTGATGCTATGTGTGTACAACTTTAGGGCTTGTTGGGTCAGGTAACTATCAGCTTATCATGGGCAGCTATCCTATTGTCAAACATTCAGTTTCCATTAAGGCCCAAGAGCAGACCAAGAGCTGCCTCTCAAAGGGAGAATAATTGTCTGCAAATGCCAGCAGGGCCTTGCTCCATAATCTCAGGGGTTTGTCCTCTGATGTTCACCCATGGGGTCCTGCTAAATGCTCCAACTAGCATTCCTATCTGCCACTGACCCCTCAAGTACCATTGGTTCCAGTGGATCATATGGCCCACGTGCAGAGCAGCCTTTTGTAGAATCTTCTTCAATTCCATGGTCCACTTAAAGCTAATAGCTTTCTGAGTCACTTGCAACATGGGCTGGATTGACACACCCAAGCAAGGAATATGGTGCCTCCAGAATACAAATCATCTTTGTTCTTTATTGCTGCTGGATGTGACAAGTACAATCACTTATCTTTCACCTTAGAAGTGTCTCAGCCAGACGTGGTGTTGCATGCCTTTAATCCTAGCACTTGGGAGACAGAGGCAGAGGCAGGTGGATCTTTGTGATCTTTGTGAGTTCAAGGCCAGCCTGGTCTACAGAGTGAGCTCCAGGACAGCTGGGGCTAAAGGGAGACCCTGTCTCAAAAAGATAAAAGAAAAAAAAATGTCTCTGTGGGCCCCATACCAATGGGATTCTAGAAATTTCACTGAGTTTGAAGGCCTTCGAATTTTAATTGATTTCCCATTAAATAAATACGACACACATAACACTTTACCAACAAACCCAGAGTGGTTGCTACCTCCTGCTCACTTGGCTGAATCAAGATATAGACATAATATAATTAGCCATTATGATACCTCATGGAAGAAACAAGTGGTCTACATCTCTGCAAACTAAGATACAACACACATGGCTGGAGACTTACTACACCCTTGAGGTAGAATAGTAAAGCTGAAAGCAAATTGATTTCTCTGGTCCTTATGGACAGATATAAGGAAAAGAGCATTTGCATGATTAATAACTGCATTGAGGTAGCAGGTATTATGTTCAAGTAAGGAAACCATATCTGGTACAGCAGATGAAGCTGGAGTTACTATTAAACTTTTAGATAATCAAATATCATGTTCATGACATGTTCTCTGTTCTCCATCCATCTCCTGCACAGGAAAAATAGAAGAATTAAAGATACATGTATATTACCACATCTTCATTTTACAAGTCCTTGATGGGAGCACTAATCTGCAGTCTCTCTAGGGATACAATATTATATTTGGTTCACAATTTTCCATGGTCAAGGAAACTCTAATGGCTTCCATTTGGTCTCTCCAACTATAATATCCCTCATTCCACCAGCCAGGGAACTGTTGATTATATCTATCCCAGTTGCACGTTCTGGAACAGAATAACCACAAGATGTGTTTGGGTACTCACTAGACACACTGAGTCAGTCCTTGGCTAACATTCAATTGACCACCTATCTTTTACAATGTCCTGCATTTTAACAGAGTGGAGTGAGACAATGCTTTCCAGGGTGTCTTAGGACCAATACAACTCAGTGTACAAATGGTCTGATTATTTCCTTTGCCCAGTGCACAATTTCCCTAGTAAAAGACCACAGGTCTCTTTAGGGAAGGATGAGAGAAAAGTTAATAGTAGTAACATTTTCAGTATTATAACAAGGGCCTTCATCAAGGGGACCCGATCTACCCTTCATTTCTTGGTTTCTGGATCTGTAAACTGGCTCAAGTCTGGAATAAGGTTGAGAGACCATCATTCTCTGTTGCTATGTTTGGAAGTAGCTTTTCATTCAATTACTGTGGGATTTTTCTGCTTATGCAGATCGAGGAAGAACTTAGTAGTCTTCCTATGCACCTCACTCCTGAGAACAGCATGATCAATTAGCCAGTGCCAAAGCTCTACTCTACTCATGTGAGAGCACTATAAACTTTGCTTTGCCTATGGTGTCTACTACACTTATATGTTCACTTTGCCTTTGATAATTCAGTGCTGCCACTTGGCCCTTACTACTACTCCAGGATACAGTTAAGTCTAACTGTTTGTTAGTTACAAACCTTTAAGAAATTTACAGTGCACCTACTGATTTTAGAGAATAAGTCTTTGTCGGTGTAAATTAACCACTAAATATTTGAAAATTGAAGGCACACAAAAGTTTGAATTAGATGCAGTAGCATCTTAATAATGGTTAAGAGTACTCACTGCTCTTCCCTCACAAGATGGGATCCCAGGACCCATGTCTGACAACTCATAACTGCATAGAATTCCAGATCCAGGAAATCTGATACACTTTTCTGGCCTCTTCTGACCTTGGTAGGCACTCACACACAAGGAATAGACACTTGACATCTAGAAGCAGACACAGATAGACAGACAGACAGACAGACAGACAGAATAAATAAAAAAAAATCTTTAAAAAAATTCAGCAGCATACTTTTAGACAATGAGTTGATTTGGGGAGAAAAGCCAAACATTGGAAAAATACACATTTGTCACAGTGCCATGCTCTGCCTAGGCCTGGGAAAACTGCTGTTCAGTGGAACCACTGTGGGACTCATTAGAAGAATTAAGAGAAAAACAGTAAAAACTTCTTTTTGATAGCGACCTATATTTAGAGAAGAGAGTTCCTATATAAATTCAAAAGTGGAAATGGCTGCAGACTGGGATCTGCTTTTACAGGTGTGTTCTCTCCTGCAGAATCAAGATTGAAAAGGATGCTCTCATTGCTCAACATGAAGGTAGCTATGGTTTTGAAGTATTTCTATTTCCTCAAATTTTACCGTATATTACATTTATTGTTTTTAGTCACTAAAATAATGTAATCATTTTGATAATTTATAGAAGTAAAATCCATTTTCCTTCCTACCATTTCTATTCAGGTCCAAAATATATGCAAATGTTCAAACAGTGTTGATGTAAGTACTTATGGCCACACTGTGAGAAGAAAATGATTGCAGAGGAAACTGACCAATTTTCAAGCAAGGTTTCCTCTGTCTTCTGCTTTTTCTCCTGTTAGATGACACCACCAATTTTAAAGCTCATCTTCTGTCAAATGGATTTCAAAATTCATTCAAAATCTCCTGTCAAATTATTTATTCTATTATTCAACTAATAAAATATTTCACATTTAGTAATAGCATACTTTTTGGAGGGGTCTTTTTGAAACAGGGTCTCCCTGCAACCCCACCTGTCCTGGAACTCTCTATGTAGACCAGGCTGGCCTTGAACTCACAGAGATCCGCCTGCCTCTGACTCCCAGTGATAGAATTAAAGGCATGCACCACCATGCCCAGCCGTAATTGCATACTTAAAGAATGCATCTAGTCATATTTATCTGTTGTCTTGCTGTCCCACACTGTGATGAGAAGCAGATTTTGCTAAGAGTGCTTGTGTCTGGGTGTCACCTCTCATTGGCGCTCCACAGAATAGATGGATAACAGGAGGATGCGGCTTATGGTTTCTTAGATTCCTTTGTCCAGGATAAAGGAAATTATACTTTTGGGGGGAAAAAATGCATGCAATCTTATTTTCTCTTGTTGATGAGATCTGAGAGCATTTCAGGGAAATCATAGCCTTGTTACTTAGTTACAACAAATTTTCATTTTCAGTATTTATTCAATAGTACACAATAAAGATTTTACTCTTATCTTTTTGTAGTTTTCTCATAAAACAAAGGGTTTGTCAGTGTTTTCTCCTGAAAGCAGATGACTCTTTTTCTCTTTTCATTCACTTCTGTTTTCCCTTCTTTTTCTAGTTAAGGATGCCTTCTCTCATTTCTGAAGTTAGCTCTTCCAAACTTGAACATCTTTTGCCAATATAATTTCTGGTACTCGGCCAATATTTTCAGCACTGATATATGTCAGCTTCCAGCATTCTTCAGACTCTTTGTTTTTCTTTGAATTCATTTCTTTCCTCTGCCAGTAACTCTGATATTAGAAATTTGAGCTTGATTTTTACTGTGGAGGGAGCCACATTTCCTACCTTGAGAAATAAATCATAGAGTGTTCCTCACTCTCTGAAGGCAGTAAGTTCAAGGTACAGTCTGAGGAGTCAGCTCATCACTTAAACCTGGGACAGAAAAATGGATCAGAAAGTAACTTTCCAGTTCTATTAAATTGAATTAGGGCATACTCTGTGAACCCAGAATATTTTAAATTTTAATCAATTAGGATTTTTTTTTATTATTTGCAAAAGCTCTAATTTTTTTATGGTTAAAGATTAAATAATTCATCTCCAAATCCTAAATGTTTTGATGATGAAGTTCAAGAACATGCATATGGCCCATCACTGCCAGACCTGGTACTCACTACATTTGTTCAACATTTTCACATACTCTCCCATACTAAAGTAGGGCATACTGGACACAAAGTCCCAACAGGCCTGATACTTAGTTGGTTCCCTGCATTATTGTATGAGTTGCAAAGCAGTTACTATATCACTCTTTATTTTATTCTAGTGGTGAAGAACACATTTCCATTAGCTACTGTCTCTTTCATTTGAAGATTTGCTATTGCTCGATATTTTTAAAGGTATTACAATTTAATAGAAAAGTCACTGTACTGAGAATATAATAAGACACCTGGGTTTCATCATTTTGAGTCTTGGCTACTTGGCTAGTGTTTGATAGATTTGTATTATTTAGGTTCTTTCAATTATAGATAATAGCTGGCATAAGCAGACAACAATTTCTTGGCACATATAGGATGAAAGGATAATTCACTTGGAAGAAAACACATAAAATCAAAACAGTAAGCATGAGAACAGATATGAATAACCAAACATTTCATCAGGTGCTGCCTGGGAGAGAGAAGAGAGAGAGAGAGAGAGAGAGAGAGAGAGAGAGAGAGAGAGAGATCTTTTGGTTTCAATTTTATTTATGTGTTCTCCATAAACAGTCACGAATTGCAGAGAGAGTCTATCTTATTAATCTAATGTGAGATTCTGAAGGGGAGTATATCATTTTTGTTGATCTCATCATCAAACTGGAACTAGTAGAGGAATATTTCCTTCAAAATAAGGAGTTAATATAAGAAGTGTTAATATAAGAAGAAGAGGAAGAAGAGGAATAGCTAAAATAAAAATACAAGATATGTGCTGAAAATATAAAACTATTTACCCAATCTTTATGCTTACAAAGAGAGTAACCATAGTGCCACAGTAATTTCATATAAGATATCAGAAAGGATTCATAATAATTCAGTATCCTAATTTAAGTTATTATTTTTATAAAATATTTTTTATTGATGTTTCATAATTTAACTTACACTGAGGTCTCTTTTGAATATATTTCTGACTGCCTTGGGCCAGGTTCTCATCCTCTTGCTGGTAGGCTATCACTGTAGCTTCCCTTGCTGGTTAATCTCAGTTGTCAGCTTGATAATATCTAGAACTACTAGAGAGATGGGCCTCTAGGTTTGTCTGTGGAGATCTTCTTGATCAGGTTACCTGAGGTGGGAAGACCTGTCCACCACAAGGGCCACCACTCTCTAGGCTGAAGTCCTGGACTGCACAAAAACGTCAAAGTGAGCAGGTCACAGACATTTATAGTTGTGTTTCCTGCATGCTGATGCAATGTGACTTTTGGACTGCACCCTTGAACCGTGAGCCAAATAACCCCTTTCCCCTTAAGTTACTTTGGTGAGGGTATGTTATCCTGCCAATGGGAAAAATACTCCCAAACCCTTCCTGACAACGTAGTATCTGCTTTTACTCCTCTTCCTCCAGAGCCCCTCTGTAACTATTAGCATTATCTTTTCAATACAATGTTGTATCATGCATATTTTTTGTCATATCAACAGTCTCTGTAGAAACTTATTACTCTTTTTTATTACCATTCTAAATAGAATTAGATATCCATTCTACTTACAGCAAATATTTGTGCATAGTTTCTTTAGAGTTCTTGATTCACTTAATAATTGTTGTAGAAAGGGAAATATTTAAAACAAAAATGCTTATATATAAGTGAATAATTCTGGGTCTTCTGGTTGCTTTTGATATCTATTACTTTGAATACTCTGATAGCTCACAATCACACAGCATGAAAGAAAAAAATATTTAAGGAGGAAAAATCTGAAGTTTTAAAACCCAATGGGTTCTTCTGTTCTGATATTGGTTCATAATAATAGTGAACACATTTTTCCTCAATGGGTCACCTTAATGTGACTCAAAAATCATTTTTGCTAAGAATAAACTGAGAAGTAAGAAGAAATTTGAATTTTCTGCTGCTAGTATAGGGGATAGAATCTTGGGAAATCTGTGAAGGATGAAGAAGAAGTTTTAGAAGACTTGGGGGCAGAAGAACATATGCTCCTTTTGTAAAATTTTACAGAAAAATCAGCCAATGAGATTTCCACAGATACCAACTTCCAAAGAGCATAGAAGTGTTATGTTCAGCACTTCGTTTAAGCCCCCTGCTCTGCACACTTATATTGAACAGTGCGCTATCTTTACCACAGCCTTCCACATTGTCCTGATTTTGAAGTAACAACTATTCAGTTTAGGTGAACTTAACCATTCCTTTTCCTCCTCCAACAGTGACAAAATATTAGCTGAAATAATCATGGAATCTCATAAAACCTTGTAGAACGTTGAAGTAGTCTAAGGCTAATCCCACTAAAACATTTTCTGATGCTTTATGAGGCATTGCTATTCCTTCTGTCTAGAACTTCTACCATCTATGTGTTTACATAATAGACTCCCTTAATTCCTTCAGGTTGGCTATTTATATACCTTATCTTTAGATTTTCCCAGACTACACTAGTTAAAAGGTAACTATAACTTATGCCTTTCTCTTATTGTTGTATACATTTACTTGGTTTTGTTATTTTTGCTGTTGTTTGTTTTTATTTTGTTTTATTCACTTAACATATATATCCCCAAGAATTCATCTGCATAAGAACAGAGATTTCTTACTATTGCTTTAGTTCCCAATTCTATAATGCTTAAATCAGTAATGGTGTATTGAATGAGTGATTTGGAAATGTTTGAGAATATTGTTTACTATTTCCAAATCGAAGTCTTAAGTCCTACAGTTCTAATTAAGCGTTTATCTGTTATACCCATTTTAGAGAAAAGCAGTTAACTACTCAAGCTTTGTATTCAGGGTGCTGTAGGGAACATGAAATAAACTGCATGTGTTCCATTTTTAAGGTGACTCGATAATCAAGAATAAACCATGGTATTGTGGTTTGAATATGAAATGCAACCCATAGACCCAGGTGTTTGAACACTTGGTCTCTAGCTGCTGGCTCTCTGGGAAGTTGTGGAACCTTTAGGAGACAGTGGCAGTAGGACACTGTTGTGGTTTGAATGAGAATGTCCCCCATAGGCTTTAAGTATTCAGATATTTTGTCCCCAGTAGGTGACGCTGTTTGGGGAGGTCTTAGAGGGTATGGCCATGCTGGAGAAATTACATCACTGGGTCACTGGGGATGGGCTTAGAGAGTTTAACAAGCCTCATCGTCTCCAGTCTCTCTCTCTCTTGACTTCCTGTGCTCATTGTGAGATGTGAACCTTGGCTTTCTGCTCCAGCCTTGGCCACCATGCCTCCTGCCACAATGGACCCTTGATTCCTTGGAACCATCAATTGTAAGCTCAAATAAACTCTTCCTTTTATAAATTCCTTTGGTCATGGTGGTTTTATCACAGCAACAGAAAAGTGACTAATACAGTTTTTTTTTNCTCTCTCTCTTTCTCTCTCTCTTTCTCTCTCTCTTTCTCTCTCTCTTTCTCTCTCTCTTTCTCTCTCTCTTTCTCTCTTTCTTTCTTTCTTTCTTTCTTTCTTTTTTCTTTCTTTCTTTCTGAGCTGAGGATTGAACCCAGCATCTTGAACTTCCTAGGCAAGTGCTCTACCATTGTGATAAATCCAGGGATGTATCTCCTGATCTAATACTCCAAGAGCAAAAATACCACATCAGTGGTATCCTTGTCAAAACAATAGCATAACTTCAGTCGGGTCATGAAAGATCCCTGACAATATCAGGTGTTAACACAAATGTGGCACAACTAGAATTTTCATGTATTGCTGATAAGAATGCAAAATGACACAGTTGTCTTGAAAAATGGCTTAGAACCATGTATGCATATAGTTAAATACATGCATCATATATATTAATTTCATGCTTAGGTATTTATGTAAGATAAATGAAAGCTTGTGTCTACACAGACACACACACATGCACACATTCCAAACAACAATGTACCTATACAATTTTTAGAGTGGCTTTATTCATATTTGCCTCAAAATAGAAAGAGCTCAAATGCCCATAAACTGGTGAATTCATAAATAATCCATACAGTAAAACGGTACTAGCGATGAAATAAATACTACTGATGTGAGAAAAGAAATGTATCTTCTAAGCATTATGCTAACTGAAAGAAGCCAGATTCAAAGTTCCATACTGCAGGGCTAGAGAGATGGCCTAGTGGTTAAGAGTGCTGAATGCTCTTGCAGAGGACCCGGGTTTGATCCCCAGCACCCACATGGCGGCTGAGAACCATCTTTAACTCCAATTCCAGGGGAATCCAATACCATCTTCTGACCTACGCGAATGCAGCATTGCACGACACGGGTGCACAAACCTACATGCAGACAGTACATTAAAAAAAAAAAAAAAAAAAAAAAAGTACCATACTGGCAGGTGCTGGCATGTTTTGTGAATTCTGAAATTGTTAGTGCTTATAATTATATGAATGTATCCTTAAAAGTATCCCCGTCCACATATATCTAGAACTATTCGAATACAGGAAGCAATTTGTAAATTAAAACATGCTTTGTAGTAATGCTTCAGTGTCTTACCCTGTTTGGAAGGAGACTCTGTCAAGAGTCATGTGAAAGGTATCAAGAGATGCTCTGCCCAGGAAAGCTGGTATAGTGTACATACATAGAACATTTAGCATATTTTATATAAGGTTCTCAAGGATTAAGAGCCTTTGTTCTGGATTTAGATGTCAAACAGCATTATTTCTAACTAAAATGCAATGTGACCTTCTAGGTTGGAGGTCTCATTGATGGCTACTCAGATTTCAAGTATGAATCAAAGGCCAAAACGTAGTGGGCAGAGAAGAACATTATTTGTGCTCCATTACTTCTGACAGTCCCTGTTACAAACATACAAACAAACAAAAACCAAACAAAACCTGCTTCTGTTAAGACGTTTTTGAAGTATACTAAAATTGCAAAGTGCACAGATGCCGAGGCACTTTGTTTGCCAGTACAGCGTTATGTAGCCAGAGAGCTACTGGGCAGAAGGCTCATGTCTGATAGTACAATTGTCAAAACTTCTCCAAACATAACCACAAAACTGACGACTGGAAGGAAAGTGGGAAACAGGTAGAAAAAATTCAAGACAGATGGCCAATGAGTTGCATATGTTCCCTCTAGGATCTAGAATTCGACTATTCCTTGTTTTTCATTATTACATTTAAAAATTCTTCCTTGTGCTTTCATATTTTTACAATGATTCTAGAAGTAATTTTCAAATATTGACATATGCCACATGAATATGAGTGAATATGGCCTGCTGTGATTAGTAAAAAGAAGACTCAGGTTTATCAATAGTTTAATAAATTTTATAAAATAATTTTAAACTACTATAAAGCACCACAAAAAAATCAAGGATGTCATCTGTTGATTTTACAAGATCAGAGACCATCAGTTAAGTTGCATTGTTAGATTAACTCCATATTTTTGGAATGCATAAATGTTTAATCTTTTCATCTTGATGCATATATTTGAAAGTTTTATTAAATCTGTGTAATGTAATTTCATACTGTACTGGTACCAAATATATGCAGACACCTGAATGCCAAGAATTCTTAACTGTGTAAAGGAGGATATTATCAGTATGTTTACATGCTTTATACTCAGTTTAATATTAGGCAAGATTCAAGTCTGTTGACTAGAGGAAGCTGAAATCACAGAGCAATATTCGTTGAGAATTGGCAAAAAATAGTATGGCAACTTCTATTTATAAAATGTTGTGATGGTTAACTTCATATGTCAACCTGATTGAGTCATGGAATGGGGAGTTACTTGGTCAAAAATGTGTTCTAGATGTTTCTATGAGGATGTTGTCTGATTAAAAGAATAATAAAAGAGTAAAATAAGCCACCCTCTCTAGTGTGGGTGAGTTTCTATAATCAGTTGAGTCACTGACTTGAACTTCAACCCTGCGGTAATTCAGACTTGAGCTCCAACACTAGTTCTGGAATACAGCACAGTGACTCACAGGCTGATCCTGGAACATCTCAGTATTCATAAGCAATCCAGCCAGTCCCTTAGACTAGTCTGTTTCTGATGTGTGTGTGTGTGTGTGTGTGTGTGTGTGTGTGTGTGTATGTACACATTTTCCATTGTTTCTGTGAAGAAACCCAACTTATGTACATGGCAGTACTGTACTGTTAGCATTTATCGATTTGGGAGGCAGAGGCAGGTGTATCTTTGTGAATTCAAGGCCAGCCTGGTCTACAGAGTGAGTTCCAGGACAGCTGGGACTACAGGGAGACCCTGTCTCAAAAAGACAAAAATAATGATGATGCCTAATTTTTATGGTAGTGTTATTGTAAGCTTTACATTGTTAAATATTTACAATTTACTTTTCAATGTTCTGTATAAAATATGTTTATTATTATTTATTATTATTGTTATTATTTTATGTGTACTGGTGTATTGCTGCATGTGTATAAGGGCACCCATGTCATGCAATGCCCATAGATTCAGAAGAAGGCATCAGGCATCAGATTGCTCTTGAACTGGAGTTAAAGACAGTTGTTAGCCACCATGTGGACTCTGGAAATAGAACCTAGGTCCTCTGGAAGAGCAGCCAGTGCTCTTGACTGCTGAGCCATCTCTCGAGCCCCTCAAATTTCTTAAAATTACTTTTAAAGCAAAAATTTTTGGTGAAACATAAAAGAATTAGCAAGAATCTTATGATGGGATTTATTTTATATAAATTGAAATAATGTTATATTACATTATTAAGGTCATTCAATTAATAGCATGCACACTAAGAAAAACATGAAATCAAGCATTGTGTTAAAAAGAATTCCTCACAATTAATAGACAAGAAAATATGACAGGAAAGTTAAAGATAAGTTATTTTGTTAGGATAATTTTTAGGACAACAAAATGATTCAAATCCTCAATGTGTTCATGCATGGAAATTTTGAAGAGTTCTACATTTCTGCCAAGTTACAACATCATGAAACAAAACAATGTGCATAAAAATAAGGCATTCACTTTCTTTCAGAATAAATGAAAGATTCTCAGAAATTTATACAAGCACAATTTGATCTGATGCTGAAAATGGACTTATTAAATGGCATTCTATTTTATTGTAACAATAATATTAGATTAGCAGAAGTTATAAAAATACAATTAGTGCATTATCTGAAAATAAAAGGAAGAGAAGAATGCAAGTCTGCATTCTACAGGCTGACATGTGAAGTCTTTACAATTTGGCTGGACATGAGGAAAATATTTTGTTTCCCATTTACTTGTTTTTTACACTGTTTATGAATATACAGGCATTTACTACTTTGCCAACGTAGCACAAACAGAGAAAGAAACTTGTTTGAAATTTTGAAGAAAAAGTGAACAAAATTAGGATAACTATATAACATTCTGAATGATACATGACTTTATTACTCCCTCTAAAGATTCAAAAATTTAAAACATTCTATTACTTTTATTAATAAAATTTTAATTGAAAAATTTATATGCTTTGTACATAATTTTCAACCAGTCTTAATCACCTTCTCTCTTGGCACACTCCTGCAGCACCTCCCCCCCACCCCGCTCCCTCCCCACCCCCTTGCCTGGAGTTCACACATCCTGTCATTTGTGCTAGGGTCCATTGTGCCAATCTACTCTCCCCACCCACTCTTCAGCGCCAGCTCATCCCTGTGCTCTAGTCAGCTTAACTGGAGTCCCTTTCTAAAGAATACCAGTTCTTCCTCACCCAACAGCTGTCAATATTTTTTCAGCCAAGATTGGGCTCTGCTACCCATTTCTGCAGTTCCCTGCTGGGTTTTGGCTGGTTGAGCTTGCATGGGTCTTGTGCATGCTGATACTAATGGTGTAGGTTCATACTTATCTGTATGAGTGTACATAAGTGCACCCATTTTGTGCAATGACTATGGAGATCAGAAGAGGACATTAGAATCCCTGGAACTGGAGATATAGAAGATTGTTAGCTACCATGTGGGTACTGGCATTTGAACCTGGGTTCTCTGCAAGAACACACAGTGCTCTCAACTGCTGAGCCATCTCTCCAGCTGGTAAAGATTTAAATTTAAGGGCACTTTATTCATATTCTTTCATCTGAGCATGGGGCCTATTTTGAGCCCTGATTTAAATTAGTCCATTTGTAAATAGCATCTCATTTAATCAAAAGGGTTTTCTATTTGATGGGTATTTCCAATTTAAATCTCAAATGAAAGATTTAAAGAGGTCAAGGTCGAACAGCAATTAAATGCTTGAGATCAAACCATAGTCACAGTCTTTTAGACTTCAAACCTTATGCTGTTATCCACTATTATAGTATGACTTATAAGGACCCAATTTTGAAATAATAATTTTCTTTGAATCCTCTTTCATGCGAATGAATACATCAGTTAAACTGTGTCAAGAGATTGCCAGGCATGCCATTCAAAACTATTATATTTAGAAACTGATTTTCTAAGTGAATTGGGACTTTCCTATAAATGTCAACCAAAATAAAGTATAGAAATTATTGAACATTGAGTTTGAGCTAGTATGACTCATCCAAAATGAAGATTTAAAAATTTATAGAAACACTGACATTCTTCTAATTTTATTGCCTTCTATTAAGTAACTGTCTTATATTTATACTTACAAATTATGTTATGAAGAAGTTAACTCTTTAATCGCTTCCTTGTCAGCTTAAAATTCCATTTGAAAAGTATTCAAACAATCCTCTTGGAGGTTTAGCAACCACACTTAAAGCTCCAATCTGATTTGGCAAGAGGGATTTGATGGGACAATATTTTGGTCCCTACCCTCTGAGGTTGACTTGGGTCCTAGGATCCTGCATCCGAAACTTTGAGCATATCCTGTGTGTGGCAGTGAGTCACCAGTCATCCCGAGCCAGGGAAGTCTTGGAGATTCACTTAAAAGGACTTCATCCTGCCAGTGTCCAGTCAAAGAAGGAAAGTCCATATAGAGGAGAAACTCCTCATGCTTCAAAGGGAAGCTCTGGTCAAGCAAGGCCTGACTTTGTCCTCACATAGATGGAACTGGTGAAGAGAGCCAGGCACAAGGCCTGAGTGACCCCTTAAGGACCAGAATCTCAACTGACCTTAACAGCAAAACAAACTTCATTTATCTGCTCTGTGTGGTTTTAAACACCCCAACAGGAAACTGTAATCTAAAGAGAAAATGAAATAGGTTATTATCAGAGAAAATAGGTGAGAGACCTACTGTGCCAAGTTAGGAATCTACTGTGTCATGTTAGAAAATATCTCAGAGATAGATGATAGATCTAATGTGCCATGCCAGAAAATACCACCTTTTATATTCTCCTGGTTATGGCTCTCATTCTGGAGCCCCATGTATTAAAGCTGGCCCTCATTCTAGAGCTCTGTGTACTAAAACTTTTTCCGGTTTCTCAAACCAGGGTACACATCCTTTTTCCCCTCTGCATTCCCTAGACCGGGACCCTCCAATTGCTAATGCACCCAGTATAGCCCCCTGTTGGTACTGTGAAGTACCTGCACTGGTATACTCATGTAAGACTCAACCAGCTTGTCCTTTCAGTTGCAGAGAAAACATCCACTAAGTACTGGCCACTATCGATCTGGACCAAACCCACTGGGCAGAGCACCCCAAGCAGCCAAAATGGGAAACTGGATTCTAACCCTCCAGCCTGACAGCTGTTTCCCCAGGACTTCGCCCCTGATCAGCTCTGAAGCAGATACAGAAGACAGAACTCCGCCCTTTTTCCTATATAAACAAAAGGCTGGCATGTCAGGTTATGATATCCAGAAGCCCATTGGAATGCAGATTCGCCTAGACTGGAGGTCCAAGAATCTGCTCTACCAGGCATAGCCTTTGGCTATGCTAAAGCAGGCCACCACCGATTACTCAGGAATCTTCTGCCTCACCCTTCAGAAGCCAGATTCCAGATTCCGACCCACCCCACCCTCACTGAATCCCACTCCCACCTTCCCCCTTAAATTCCCAAGCCAGACGCCATTCTGTGCTTGGCTTTCTCTCTCCCCTGAGCCTAGCCCCAGCTACCCTGAATTAAACTTTGCTCTGAAAAAAAAAAAGAAAGAAAAGTACAGCTTTTATGTGAAGCAAATATTTAGCTAGAGCAAATTCTGTAGTATATCACTTTCATGTTGACCAGTGGCAAACAACAGAAGCCAGCTGAAATCCAAGTCTTGAGACTGAGTGATAGTTTCATATTAATGAACTATGTTTCCAACAGAACATTATCTCATTACCTTAAACATGTTTAAATAATCACATTTTGAAACTAAGAAAACAAATGTTCAGATTTTCAGTTTTTTTTAATTTACTTATTATTTTTTATGCATGAGTGTACTACCTGAATGTGTGTTAAGTGTACCCATGTCATGCCATGACCACAGAGGGCAGAAGAAAGCAAACATTCCTCTGGAACTGGAGTTAAAGATGGTTGTTAGCTGCCATGTGGGTACTAGGAATTGAACCTGGGTCCTCTGCAAGAGTAGCCAGTGCTCTTAAACACTGAGCCATCTCTCCAGTCCCCACAATACTTGAGGTTTTTTTTTTTTTTGGTGTTTTGATTTTTCCTATTACTTTTTTTTCATTTTTTTAACAATAAGTAATAATTTATGAGTACAAGCATCCTTCATGTAAAACCAATTTGCAAGCAGTTGTGCCCAAACCCACACAGCCCAAGGGTCCCACCATCCAGCTGGGGGGCTTGTATGTTCAATCAAGTTGATCAAATAAGTGTCCAGTCTATATTGTTGTAGTTTCACCATTCACCCCAATCACAGCCCTTACATTCTATCACGCCCCCTCTTCTTCAGATTGTTCCCTAGGCTTTGAAAAGGGGCACGGGTGGATGAGAAGCAAAACGGTCTACTTTCTCTGGAGCTGTCCTTTTGGACTCTGGTCAATTCTTGCTGTTTCCTTTCATGGGCTGACAGTTTGTCCAGGAATAACCTTTCAATCCTACTAATGAAGCACAAGCAATTAAACATATAGTATTTAAACAGTACTAATTGTTATGGTAGGTTACTTTGGTATAGACACAGAATTTTGGATGGTATGTTAATCATGAGTACATTTTTTTCTTAAAATATGACAAGGGCTTACTGTGGCTTATAACATCTCCTAACTGCTAGAGGATATAAGCTTGTGGCATCAGCCATGGGTTATTCCTCCAAGGAGAGAGCTAATAGCCAATTAGATTTGGGATATACGGGCATATGGCTGCCACTGCTGCACAGTATTTCCAGGCAGGTGAGGTGTAGCTGGTGCTGTCAGAGGAGTTATTACTTAGTGATTTAGTGAATCATCGGGTCTTCTGGTTTTTGGTTTTATAATTTCACTTCCGTATTCATTTGCTATTTTGATTTCAGTTTTGCTGAAATAATGGGCAGATCAAACTCTTGAACATTTTGATTATTCAGTAGGCTTTGTTCATGAGTCACTTCATCTGGATCAGGATGCAGAAGCAACTCATTTACCATAGATCATCTCAATCTCTATTTCAAAAATAGTTTGTCTTCTTTAGCTCAGTCTTTTACAGTGATATCTGAAACTTTACAAATTTTTTAGCATGGAAGGAAATTATTTCTGGTCTTTTAATTGCATAGAGTACAAAACCACACATTTATAAATTCTTAAAATCTGCCTTGATCTTAGTAGTAGATTATCAAAACAAAGTCTACAGTTAATAGAATATGTTTGTGAGCAGACTACACCTGTGTCCTGCACAACAACAGCCTGCAAAAGACCAGTTGAGCACTGCCTGCCTGGGTGCTTTGAGTACCCCTGTGCCTCGTCGAGGCTTGGTATAGCCCGGAATCTTCCAACCTTCCGGTCCATGCACACAGCACAGCACCAGTGGGTACACAACTCCTGGCATGAGTTCCCCAACAGGGTACTGGCACAAGGTCCAAGGTAGTACACTCCCCACCCCCAGCCTGGGGGAGCGGTGTTGCAGAGGATCTAGGAGGTGCTGTATTAGTGATTATACTCTGTGCATCCAATGTTGAGTCATCAGAACCCAAAAAAACAAACAAATCCAGATGCCAAAGACACACACTCACACACACACAAACAAACAAAAACAAAAACAAAACATGGGAAAAGCTCATAATAAATCCACACAGAACTCTACCAACCTTACAAGGAGATCCCCCTGGAAGGAAACTAAGACACAGACTTTGGAAGAATAATTGTTGACATATTCAAAGAAATTAGAGAACTAAGAGAAGAGAATGAAAAACTCAAGAAGTACCAAGAGGGTGATAATGACAAACATTTGGAAAGAACTAAGTGGAGAGATTGAAAAACTCCCGAAGGAAGTGGAAATGCTGAATAGATCCCAGGACAAAATGAAAAAAGAAAATGACCACTGAACCAATGAGCTACAAGATGAGAATGACAGGCTCCAGAAGGAAGTGGAAATACTAAAGAAATCACAGGATGAAATGGAAAAGGAAATTGAACATTCATCCAATCAACAGGAAAGGATGGGAAAAAGCCTCAAAAGCAGAATGGATGAAGCAGAAAAAGAATATCAGACCTGCGGAATAACATGGACCAACTAGAATGCTCAAGTAAAGAAAAATTTAAATTAAAAAAAAAAAAACCAAGAGTGGAACAACCAGGAAATGTGGGACACTATGAAAAGACCAAACCTCCACATCATAAGGATAGAGGAAGATGAAGAATCCCAAGACAACACTATTAACCATTCAACAGGATAATAGAAGAAAATGTCCCCAAACTGAAAAAAAGGCAAACCCACTCAAAAACAAGAAGCACATAGAACACCAAACAGAGAGGACCAGAAAAGAAATTCCCCATGCCATATAATTGTTAAAACACTAAATGCTCAAAACAAAGACAAAATACTGAAACCCACAAGAGAAAAACAAGAAGTTACATATAAGGGGAAAACCCATCAGAATCACAGCTGACTTCTCAGTGCAAACTATGAAAGCTAAAAGAATGTGGACTGAAGTATTCCCAGTACTAAACGACTTTAGATGTCAACCCAGACTATTATAAACAGCAAAAATGTCAATGACAATTGAAGGAGAAAGAAGAATCTTTCACGACATGAACAAGATGAAAGAATACATGTCTAAGAAACCAACACTTCAGAAAATCCTTGAAGCAATCCATAGAACAGAGGAAAGGAGCAACTATCCATAAGCAATTAAAGAGAGAAAGCAACAAAAGCATAACAGAGTTAGACCAAGAATGCAAACAAAGAATGAGGTAAAAGGAAACAACACACATTCTCTCAATAATAATCCTAATGGTTTAAACTCCCCAATCAAAAGACACAGACTGGGAGAATGGATAAGGAAACTGAATCTTTCTATATGCTGTCTACAAGAAACCCATTTCACCTGCAAGGACAGACACCACCTTAGAATGAAAGGATGGAAAAAAATATTCCAAGAGATTGGTACCAAGAAATAGTCTGGAGTGGCTATTCTAATATCAGACAAAATAGATCTCAAAGTAAAATTCATCAGAAGAGAAAAAGAGGGCCATTACATCTTTGTCAAAGGAAAAATGAACCATGAAGACTTCACAATCCTAAATGTCTATGAACCAAATTCTGGTGCACCAAACTTTATAAACACTACTCTGCAGGACCTCAAAACACAGATTAATACTAACACAGAACCTCAAGACACAGATTAATACTAACACACTAATAATGGGGGATTTCCACACCCCACTGAGGCCCTTGGATAGATCAACAGGACAAAAAAATAAACAGAAGGACATCAGAACTGAACAATACAATGCATCAAATGGACCTCACAGACATCTACAGAATATTCCACCCAAACAACAGAGAATATACTTTCCACTCAGCACCTCATGGAACATTCTTCAAAATCAACCACATACTGGGACACAAAAGGAACCTCAAAAAATACAAAATGATAGAAATTATTCCATGCCTTCTATCAGACCACACTGCAATAAAGCTCAATATGAACACCAGAATAAGTCCAACTAGCTACAAGAACACATAGAGACTAAGCAACACAATCCTGAATAGTGAATCAGTCAGGGAAGAAATAAAGAGTGAAATAAAAGTATTCATGGAACTGAATGAAAAAGACAATACGGGGCTGGAGAGATAGCCTAGCAGTTAAGAGTGCCGACTGCTCTTGCAGAGGACTCGGGTTCGATCCCCAACACCCACTGTCTTTAACTCCAGGGCCAGGGGAATCTGACGCCCTCTTCTGACCTCTGCAGCATTGCATGACACAGGTGCACAGACCTACATGCAGACAGTACATTCAAACACATAATAAATTAAATTAAAAATTAAAAAAAGAAAATACAACATAACAAAACCTGTGGGATACTTTAAAAGCAGTCTTGAGAGGGAAATTTATAGTCCTAAGTGCCAACATCAAAAAACCAGGAAGGGAACAAATAAATCATCTAATACTACAGCTAAAAACACTTAAGAGACAACAACAAATAAACCCTAAACACTACAGACAGGAAGAAATAACAAAAATCAGAGCAGAAATCAATGAAATAGAAACAAAGAAAGCAATACATAGAATCATCAAATCCAAAAGCTGGTTCTTTGAAAATATAAATGAAATAGACAGACCTCCAGCCCAGTTAACCAACCAACCAACCAACCAACCAAACAAACAAACAAAAAAACAAAAGGAGAGAACAACTCCAAATCAATAGTATTCATGATGAAAGGGGAAACATAACAACAGACAAAGAAAAGATCCAGACAATCACACAGGAATTCTTGAAAAACCTATACTCTACTAAATTTGAAAACCTAAGAGAAATGGATGAATATCTGAAATCCTGGGAACCAACAAAGCTTAACCAAGAAGAGATTGACAGTTTAAACAGATCCATAATATTTGAGGAAATTAAAGATGTAATTAAAAACACTCCAAGCCAAAAAAAATAAAAAATAAAAATAAAAAGAAGCCTGGGACCAGATGGTTTCACAGCCAAATTCTATAAAACATTTAAAGATGTCCTGCAACCACCGGTACTCAAACTGTTCAGAAGGATACAAACAAAGGGAATTCTCCCAAAATCCTTCTATGAAGTCAGCATCACTCTAATACCCAAACCAGGCAAAGATACAAGCAAAACAGAAGGCTATAAACCTATCTCACTCATGAACATAGATGCAAAAAGTCTCAACAAAATACTTGCAAATTGCGTACAGACCCACATCAAAAAGATTATCCATCATGATCAATTTGGATTCATACCAGAGACGCAGGAATGGTTCAACATATGTAAATCAATAAATATCATAAGACACATAAATGGATTTAAGAAAACCACATGATCATCTCAATTGATGCAGAAAAAGCCTTTGACAAGATCCAGCATCCCTTCATATTTAAAGTCCTAGAGGGAATATGACTGAAAGGCTCATTCCTCAACATGATCAAAGCCATAAATAGCAAACCCACTGCCAAATCATCCTAAATGTAGAAAAATTGGAACCATTTCCCTTAAAGGCAGGAACCTGGCAAGGCTGCCCCTTATTGCCACTCCTCTTCAATATAGTGGTTGAAACACTTGCTAGGGCAATAAGACAAGAGAAGGAAATTAAAGGAGTACTAATCAGAAAAGAAGAAGTTAAGCTATCCCTTTTTGTAGATTATATGATAGTTTACTTAAGGGATGCTAAAAACTCCACCAGAAAACTTTTAGAAACGATTAAGAGTTTTAGTAAAGTGTTAGGCTACAAAATTAGCCTAGCAAAATCAGTAGCCTTTCTTTACACCAACAATAAACAAATGGAGAAAGAATTTACAAAGAACTTCCCACTCACAATAGCCTCAAAAATAATAAGATACCTGGGAACAAACCTAGCCAAAGATAGAAAAGATGTCTACAACAAAAATTTTAAACCCCTGAAGAAGATTGAAAATGACATCAAAAGATGTAAAGATCTCCCATGCTCATGGATTGGGAAAATTAATGTAGTAAAACTATCCATTTTACCCAAATTGATATACAGATTCAATGCAATCCTAATCAAAATCCCTATGAGCTTCTTCAAAAACTTGGGGAAAAAATCCTTAAATTCATATGGAGAAACAAAAGACCCTGAATAGCTAAAGCAACCCTGAGTGAAAAATGCCATACAGGGGGGATTGCTCTACCAGACTTCAAACTATATTATAGGGCCATAGTCATAAAGACAGCCTGGTACTGGCACAAAAACAGACCCATTGACAAATGGAACAAAATTGATGATCCAAACTTGAGCTCATACAATTTCAGCCATCTCATATTTGACAAAAGGGCAAAAAAATAAACCTCAATGGAGGAAGGATAGAATCTTCAGCAAATGGTGCTGGCAAAATTGGATCACCATTTGTAGAAGAACAAAATTAAACCTCATTAAACCCCTACCTCTCAGCCTGTACAAAAATAAATTCCAAGTGGATCAAAGATCTCAATGTGAAGCCTGAAACCCTGAAGATGATAGAAGAAAAAGTTGGCAACAACCTACAAGACATAAGCATAGGAAAAGACTTTCTAAATCAGACAGCAGCTGCACAGCAAGTAAGGTCAACAGTCAACAAATGGAACCTCATCAAACTCAAAAGCTTCTGTACAGAGAAAGAACCAATCAAGGAAGTGGAGAGAAAACCCACAGAGTGGGAAGACATCTTTCCCAGTGATGCATCAGACAGAGCATTAACCTCAAGAATACACAAACTACTCAGAAAACGAAGTAAGAAAACAAATGACCTACTCAAAAGATGGAGTAAAGAGCTGAACAGATACTTCACCAGTGGAATTAAATATGGCTGAGAAACATCTTAAAAAGTGTTCAACATTATTAATAATTAAGGAAAGGCAAATTAAAACCACTCTCAGATATCATCTCAGTCAGATATGACTAGTTAAGATCAAGAAAACAAAAGACACCAAATGCTGGAGAGGTTGTGGGGAAAGGGGAGCACTCATCCACTGCTGGTGGGAATGTAAACTTGTACAACCACTGTTGAAAGCAGTGTGGAGAACCCTTAAAAGACTCAAAATGAACCTACCACCTGACCCAGTCATACCACTCCTGGGTATATACCCCAAAGACTCATCCTACTGCAAAGATACATGCACATCCATGTTTACTGAAGCTCTCTTCACAATACTGAAGAGCTGGAACCAACCCAAATGCCCCTCAACAGATGAGTGGATGAAAAAATGTGGTACATCTACACTATGGAGTACTATTCAGTGGCAAAGAAGAATGACATTATGAACTTGCAGGTAAATGGATGGACCTCGAAGACATCATGCTAAGTGAAGTAACAGTCCCAGAAAAACAAATGGCGAATGGTTTCCCTCATTTGTGGATGCTAACACCAAATCCCCCGAGATGAAAGGCAAACTGAACAACATTATATTTCTATTTATCTGAAATCAACTATGCTGTTATAATGTAAATCTCTCAAGGAGCTCTAGAATCCACCCACCACTTATTTTCAGTCTCTGTAGTTAATGTATATGAGTGGAGAGTATGTATTCATATCTTAGAGTAATATAAAATTAATGGAGGAAAATGTGAATTTCTAAGCATAAAAAAGATTGAGAGAAAGTTGCAGGAAAGTTATGGCAGAATGCATGATCTGGGGTGGGATGGGGAGACGGGAAAAGGGAACATGCCTAAACTGAATTAAAAAATGATATCTGAAATACACAAAACATCAATAAAAGCACACACACACACACACACACACACACACACACATACAAAAGAGTTTAAAAAAAAAGAGCTGACTGAAACAGTGAACTTTGGCTTGAAACAGTGAACTTCTGCATTGAAAAATTTTAAAAAAGACTGAGAAAAAGATGAACATGTTTGGCAGAATGCATGAACTCTAGTGGGGTGGGAGGCAAGGAAAGGCACACGAGTCTAGATTTGATTGGAAATTTTGTATATGAAATACACAAAGCTTCAATAAAATTGGCTTTGAAAAAATAGTATATGTTAAATAAAGAAAAAAATAGTATATGTTAATTCAAACAAAAATCCCCAATCGTGTGTAATTTCTTATGTTCCTGAACTTGCATGGTCAATTCCATTTTAACTATGTCAGAATTATCTATGTCCAAAACATGCAGAACATCAATTTGTAATGGCTTGTAAACACAGATCTACATGTTATGGGACTAAAATTTAATGCAGAGCAGATAAAAAGAAGCATGTCAGATCGTGACACTGCCATATTCACATGCCCCTTACCACCAAGACCAAGAAAATCACAGTGTGATAAAAAAAAAGTTAATAAATGAGAGAAACTTGAAAGCACTGACTTATTTATTGGCTGGATGACTTTTAGCAGGTGTCAGACTTGTAAGTTCAACTTGCTCACCTGCACTATGAGGATTTTTCAGGTTATCACATGTTAGTATTAAGTTACTAATGCAGTCCAACTGGAAGTATATACTTAGTGAGAAACTCACTTCATGTCTTTTCTTCATCCATATTTCTCTCAAATGATTTCTGAAAGTGAGCACTCCAGAATGGTAACCACTATTCAAATGAGAGGATTAGAGACTTGAAATGTGCCTAATTTGAACTGACATGTGCTTCAAGTATAAGATGTGCACTGCTTCTTTATTTTATTATTTTTATTAGATTTGTATGAGTGTATCACCTGGCTGTATGCAAGCACATCCATGTCATGAAATGCCCACAGAGGTCAGAAGAGGGCATCAGATCCCCTGGAACTGGAATTATGGATGGTTATTAGCTGCAAGGTAGGTGCTGGGAGCCAAACCCTGGACCTCTACAAGAGAAGCCAGTGTTCTTAACTGGTAAGCCATCTCTCCAGCCTTATGCACTGAGTTTTTAAGACATACTATGAACTCCTCAAATATCTCAATTATATTGATGAAATATTAAAATTTTACTATTATAAATGCCATAAATCTTTGGATCTAGTTTAAAAATTCAGTAAATCAAAGGTTTCAATAACATTCCCAATTTATGTAAGAAAAGGAAAAGTTTTCAATGATTTTATTTATTTATTTATTTATTTATTTATTTATTTATTTACTTATTTATTTATTTATGTCTTTTCGAGACAGGGTCTCCCTGTAGCCCCAGCTGTCCTGGAACTCACTATGTAGACCAGGCTGGACTTGAACTCACAAATCCACCCTCTGCTTCCCAAGTGCTAGGATTAAAGGCATGCATCATCACTCCTGGCGATTTTATATTTTAGATCCTCTGTAGAAAGCAGTCTCATTAAAATCTTATAGAAAGAAAATTATGTCTGCTAACAGTTTTTAAAATCTGTAGAGTCATAAGGTATAGAAGTTTCTTTTTTGAGTACTATAATTTTAATAACTGAGTAAGATAGAAGACTCATTGTGTAACATATGTTCTGTCTGCTCTCACATAAATCCAGTATGAGGCAGCATTCATGGGCACATTTCTTACAGACTGCTTTTCCTAAGATTTATTGAGGTCTTGACGAGTCCAATTCCTTAACTTGGAGAGGGCTTAAGCCAGGTCCTCAGAATGTTGACAGTGACACCTGTGACTGTTAGCATTGGCACTGGCTGGTCTGAACAACTTCCTACTAGGGTAAGAGGTGATTTGTGAAAGAAAAACTGGTCCCATCATCTCCCCTGCCCATTTCATTTGTTTATTGAGATAAAGGTTCGCGATCAAGACTGGGTTGGCCTGGAATGCACTACATAGCTTATGCTGACTTCAAATTTGTGGCAGTTCCCTTGCCTTGTCTTCAGAGCATTGGAATTACAGACATGAGCCCCATATGTGGTCTTTTTCCAACTAAAACTATTCCTCACAAGTTTTCTAACAGAAAGCTAGATGTCTCGGGTCCTGACTTGATGCTTACACTGTTACATACAAAGATTCTTTTTCTTCTAGATGTTTATGGGGTAGGTATCTCAGCTCCAGGCATACTGTAGTTCAGCCACATCTGGTTTAGTCATACTTCTGTGATAATAAGAGCTTGGTGAAAAGTGTTTGTTTTGCTATTCATTTGATGAACCACTTTTGCTTTTTCTACACATTCTCACAGGTTTTCATTTCAGTGAAGGCATAATAAGTAATTCATAATAAGTAAGACTTAAAATGAATTAATCGAATGCTATTGGTAACAATTTAGGACAAGCAAGTATTAAGAAGAAATAATAAAGATGGATAGTGGAGATTTAGATGAAATTAGATGACCTTTGATATGAAGGTTTGGTCCTCCCAGATTTGAACAGTGAAATCTAATTATCAGTGCAATGCTAAAACAGGTGACACCTTTAGGAAGTTATTAGGACATGAGGGCAAGTGGGGTTAGTGTCCTTATAAAAGGGACCGGTGAGCTGCATTACTTCCTCCATGTGAGGACAAACATGATGACATAATCTATGAACAATCTTCTGGCACCTTGCTTTTACACTGCTCAGTTTCCAGTACTGTGAGGAATAGATTTCTTTTTAAAAATCAAATTCTTTTAGTAAGTGATGACAAATAAATAAAAATGGAATTAGAATGGGAAATAATACGATTCTCTTCAATAGGGGTAGGGATTACTTCAAACTATACATTTGCCGGACGATGAAGTAAAATATATTTCATTTGTGAACAAAGGGGTTTGAACTTGGCTGGTTGATGAGATTCCCAAATTCCATCTCCTAAGAAGAGGTTAAGAAAATGGAAGAGACAAGCCGGGCGTGGTGGCGCACGCCTTTAATCCTAGCACTTGGGAGGCAGAGGCAGGCAGATCTTTAGACAAGAATACAGGGCTGATGGGCTGATATTTTGAGGACAAAGTGCATTGCTAAGTGAAAGGGGCGAGATGCTCATTTACCCCAAATGTGTTAGAGATTTGAAATCTGCATTTCCTTTAGGTAGAGGATCTGCACAGGAGTGGAGCTGCAGAGGGGACGTTAGCATGTGCATGCATGCACTCTTCTGACTGTGGTTTTAATATATTCAGATGCTTCAGACTCCTACAGCCTTGACTTCCCATGCTTGATGTACCTGGATCTTTGAGCTAAAATAAACTCCTTTTCTCTTAAAACAGACAAAACTGGGTGCATCAAACAATTTTTATTTTGGCGGCTATTTTTTTCTTTTATATGCTCTTCCTGGGTGCATTTTCACAGAAGTGGAGTTGGATTAATCTCTGTGTCTGTTTCAGGATTACCATGAGATGAGGACGCCAGGAGGAGGCTGAGGAGAAAAAATACAGAACTATACTTCTTTCTTAAAGAAACAAAGAAAATGAGAGCAGAGCCCTGACGGCTGGAATGCCCGTGAGAGACAAAATCTGCACAAGCTGCTCCAATGCGAAGAACTAATGAAGAACCAGGGGATCCTGCAGATTATCTGTGGGCAAAATCTAAGGGCTGAGCTACAGGAAGGGCCACATGGGTCCCCAGACCCAGACCCATAGGCATTTTCTAAGATCCGTCTGTAATCTTTGGATTCCTCTCCCTGTAGTCCCTCTCTCATTACATGTATCTCTTTTGTTTCTCCAGTTATTATTTACCACAGATGGTTGTTAAACCTATGTCCATAAACATTTTTTCTGAGTTCTAATGTATCATCTTCAAATACCTGCTGAGCAGGTCTTCCTTGAATATCTCTTTCATTATTATGTTTTCTGGCTCCTAGCCTGAGAGTCCAAATTAGATTCAAGACTATCCCTGAGTATCTGGGGACCCTGGCAGGTCAGGCTTACTAGCGATAACTGTGAATGAGAAAATACCACACCTCCCAGTCTTTCCTAACACCACAAGTAACAGAGAACCAACCGAGCTCCACTGAGTAGCCTTAACAAAGAACAAGATGAAGGCTTCTAGAGCCTAGATGTTAAGCAACTGCAAATCAAATACAAGAATAGCCTATGATAGGAAACATCTTAAATCCAGAGTAGAAGATAGGAAGGGAATTTAGAAGAAATCTCATAAACAAAAGAGACAGGATAGTCTAGTAGCTTCACCTTTAACCCCAGCACTCAGGAGGCAGAGGTAGGCAGATTTCTATGAGTACAAGGCCATCCTGGTCTGTATAGTGAGTTCCAGGCCAGCTGGAGCTACAGGGAAACCCGTCTGAAATAAGAGCAGCCTTCTGATTTAGGCCATACCTAGATGCTCCCAGGAAAGCCCCTCATTCCCCATCTGAGAGCGGATTCTGTAGCCCAAGCTGGCCATGTTTTCAAGGGACACGTAGCCAAAGGGAGGACACTCCTGATGCAGCTCTCGGCAGTTGAGTGAGCCCCTCCCCTAGATTCCTACTGGCCAGCAACAGAGAGGCTGTCACAGCAGGGGTCTAGAAAACAAGCAAACAAATAAATAGATAATATAAAAAAAAATTCGATGATGTGTGGATGTGTGTTGATCTGCCTGTTTTTGTGAAATCAGCACTAAACTACCTATTTTTAGGTTATTTTTGCTCTAATTTTCAAACAAATTGTTGTTCTTTGGAGAAATATGAACTCTCTTTAGAGAAACAGTGGCATGTACATGCTGAAATCATTACCATGTCTCTCATCTTGCCTTTCCCATGGGGGTTGTGTCACACATATTATTATTTAAATTGCCAATTGAGAAGAGCTTGACATTACACCCAATTCCCAAATCCAATATCTGTAGCTTCAATCCTGATTTTCTTTGTATTCAGCAAGGCCTGGAATCCAGTGGATCAGATGTTGTCCTGAATAGGGACCGCATAGCTGACTAGAGAGCTAGCCATGCTATCAGAGGATTAAAGGGTAGCTCCAATAGGGCGTCCCATCAGTATGCCCCTGTGGGAGTTTCTTGTAAGAGGAGTCTTGTGTCTTCCAGAAGCAGGCCTACATCATTCCCTATCAGGGTCTAGGACTGATGTGGAGTTCCTGGTGTGGCCTCAGCACAAACATGAGACAGAGTTTAGAGCAACTGTTGGGTAACTTCCCTGTATTTGGTCATGATGTGTACTCTCAGACCATCTTGCTGTTTCTCTGACCAATCAAACCCTATGTAGTATTTCTCCTACATAATTTTCCTTGGAGCAGCTTCGTGTATTGCAATGTAGCATATATATATATATATATATATATATATATATATATATATATATGCTCCATATATATATATTATATATTATATAAGCTATATATATAATAATTATTAGCATATATAATATAAAATATATTTAGCATATATAAGCTATATATTATATATTAGCATATATATATGCTATATATAATATATATTATATATATAATATATATATATTATTCAAACCACTTGCAAATTATAGAATTTACTTATATATTTTATTGTCCATAAGTATATTACCAAATAGTAAATGCAATTATATTCCTAATTAGGAGAAAGTGTCTAGAAATTATTTTCTGGGAAATAAGCTCAGTATATCAACAATGGATTGAAAGATGTCATGTATTATTTGTGACTAGTGAATCCATTTAATTCAAAATGATCATTAGTTTTTAATAGTTAATAAGTCATATTTTTTTCATAGGTCATATTTTAATGAATGCTAGAGATTACATGAAACTAGTTAATGAATAAGCTCTTCAGTGTATTACAGAATTTTTGATCTTTAGTTAAAATATATTATTACAACATTATTTTCTTTCTCTGGTATTTTGATAACTTTCTAGTTATTCACAATTCCTTAAGAAATTGCTCACTGAAACAGACATTTTATCTGAAAGTTCGTCTTATAACCTGGGGCATAATTCATTTGGGACAAAAAACCAAAGTCATTTAGAGTAAGAATCACTTTCTTCACAATGTCACTCTTCTTGGGCTTCAATTTCCTTTTACTAACATTATTCTTCCTATCTATAACAGGGAAGTTAGAAATGAAATCAGAGTTTAATGGTATGAATTTTCCTTTGCCATTTGTTTTGAAAATGTTACTCTGAAGAGTCATGTTTGGGTTTTTTTGTGACTGTACCTTCCAAATCCTATTTTATTTATCTTTAGCATCTTTGGTAAGCTTCACGGTATTCCTTATGTTTCTCATCCATTTGAATATAGATAAGAGAATATATAAGAATATCTATACTCTCTTATTCAAGATCATACTTAAAAATGAATTCAAGTACCTTTTGACCCTCTCATTCTTATGGGTTCAGTCATTCTTATGGGTGTGAAATTTCCATTACCATCGTGTCAATTTCATATCTATGGATTCTTTTGAGAGAAACAATTATGGAGTGAGATGGACAGATTGAAAGAGAGAAAGAGAAATACCTACATATGGAGAGAGAGAAGAAGAAAGACAAATGGAAGGACAGAGAAAGATGGAGACAGTCAGATGGAGACAGTCAGATGGAGAGAGTCACACATAGACAGATGAAGCAAGAGAGAATTATGAGGAGAGGAAGACAGGGACAGATGAGACAGAGATAGAAAGAGAAAGAGCTAGAAATGTGGAGTAAGAGACAGATAGATGGAGAGAGACAAAGACAGTAGAAAAGAGAGACAGACATGGAGAGAGAAATAAAGAGACTGACAAATGGAAAGAGGGAGAAAGACGGAGCCAGATAGATGGGGAAGAGACAATAATATATATAGAGAGAGGCACAGAGAGATAGAGACACACACAAAGACAGACAGACAGATGAGAGAGAGTGGTGGACAGAGGGACAGATGGAGAGATGGAGAGGACCAGAAACAGAGAAACAGAGATAGAGATATACAGAGAGACAGACATATATGGTAAAAGAATGTGAGACAGACAGATGGAGACAGACAGAAGCAGATCTTTGTCACCAAAACCTGTAACTTTGACCTCAAACATTTATTATAGAATATTATTCTCCCATTATCAAGTGTATCATATCATATAACCCTTGTTGGCTATGACACTGGCAGTTCATTAAGCTCAGAAGAAGGATTTTTACTTTTTTTTTTTTTTTTAGAAAACCTCACAGTCTCCATTAAATAATCAGATCTATTTGTATCTTAAAAATTAGAAACATTACTTTTGTGGTTTAAATAGTTTTAATTTTTTATAATAATGAAGATTTTAGTTATAGACATTAAATATAACTGGATTCCATTCCTTATCTAAGGAACTGGAATCAAAACAGTTCAGAATTTACAGATATTACTTATATGATAGTAATGAAATCAATAAATTATGTAGAACTCCATATTGCCCAGAAATTTCAGGGAGACTAAGCAAATGAGAAAGTGAAGAGGAGGGATTATATGTAACAGGGACTGTATCCATTTTACAGGTAAGGAATCAAGGTTGGGAATACGTAGGGTGTTAACAGGGTGGCAGCTTGGAAGACACTGTAAGATGTCTCTGCATGTCCACAGTGAAGCTTTAGGATGTTTCTTAACTCCAAGCCACTCACACAGTTGTTCTTCCTTTGTCTTTCTATAATTACATTGGAGTTCATGTACTCAATTTATTTTTCTCAAGATACCACAGCATTTGTTGATTTTAGTATTCTCCTTCCCCACTGGAATACTGAGAGTCCTAAAGTTAGGACTGTGTTTAAGTGAATGGTACTTCCACTAAGTCACATAAACTTTCTATTTTTCTGGAGTTGGAGGTTCAAATGAACTCACATACTGGTCAGAATCTTAAGATGTGTGAAACACTTTATACACACAGAAGCTATTTTTATTGGATTATGGAGGGAGGGTAGGCTATATCAGAACTAAGCTGCTAGCATACAAAAATGCTGAGGATTTTTAACCTAAAAATAAGTGGGAAACCAATGCATTCAGAAATGAAAGTTGAACTTTCTTAGGTAGCCAAGAAATAAGTCATAAGTATATGAAAACTCAGAGGAGGAATGTAAATAGTTGCTCTGCCCTTTAGAGAAATTTGTAGCTATTGAATACAGTTACTTCTGTTTATCTATTAACTATGTTAGTCTCCCTCTTTTATCCCTCCCCCAGTCTTTTTATTACCTTTATCTTTCTCTTTTATCCTTCCCCCAGTCTTTTTATTACCTTTATCTTTTCTCTGTAAATAATGACAATTTCATAAAAAATAAGATATAAATGTATCCACATTGTGGAAGAGAAAGATTAAAATATATTTTACTCATATTATGATTTAAGTTACATTAAATGAAGGTGCTCTCAAGGTGAATACTTCACATGGAAAATGGTCACATGCCTGATGTATCAGTTGTTATTAATTTTATGTGTCTTTGGATACTAATCACTCAGCTATATCTCAGGGTCAAATAGAACCATGATATTCCATTCTGTCCACAAAGAAAGTTTTACATATTACATGTAAATTGTAGAGCTAAGTCCACATTGCTATTTACACACAGATGTGTAGTATTACTGGTATTTACAGAATTATAAGTATGACTTCTTTTCTGCTGTTTTGGTTAATTTCATATGCAACAACATATATCTTTGCATTATGGGTAGACAAAACTAAATCCCAAATGCATTAACTCTAGTTAGAGTTTTTAAAACGTCATTAATATATTCAAACTTGTGCTGTAGGAGAGTGAAAATTCAACATTAAAGAAAGTGCTCTGTTGTAAGTTTTATTCTTGAAGTTCATTAAATCTCTTTAATGCATCTGTTACAAGTCCTCTACATCAAGCAGAAATTAGTATAAAGAGTTTTAAATCATGTTCATCCTCTCAAAATGGTTTGAAATATGTTTATGTACAGTTTCTAAGTGCCATCAAGTATTTTTATTATAACTAATTTGAAAACTATCCTTTATAAATCCTCTGAAAACGTTCCTGCTGGAAACACAAGTTACCAGCTTGAAATATATACTTCTGCTTTTCATAATCTTAGTCCTATATTTTGAATTAGGGTTTAATCAGATCTATTCCACAGAATAAGCCTTGCCTTAACCCTCTCCAAGGTTATTTATGGAGGACAGCTCAGGATACAATGAAAACATATTTGTGGATTAATTATGTAGTGTTGCATATGAGGCTTCTAGGGAAGAGTTGCAGCATGAAGCAGTGGAAAGAAGAAGAAGACAGAGTTAGAATGGACTCTGGGTCTATTATGGCTGAATGAATGTGCACAGTCACCTGCTGTCTGTGAGGATGTTTTCCACAGAGCATAAGGGCAAGGCAAAACCCAACTCATTCTATCATTTCAGAGAAGCTTGGGAGAGGTCATAGTTCAATTTTCCTATTTCTCTCAGCCAGGCAGTAATATCTTTTTATTATTCTTATAAGAAACAAAAAGATTGTGCACTCAAATAGATTTCATATTTTAATAATCAATTAATATTTAGCTATTTAGATATATTAAGAAATCAACATTTCTCATTAAATGATTTATGGGTTTAATTTTGAAAGGATTATTGCATTTATTTTACAGAATGATCTGATTTTATAGTTTCACTTGGTGAAGAAAAAGGTATATGGTTATTTTATATATACACAGCCAGGCTCAGTACATAAAGAAAAGCCTACAGGTTATAGAACCTTTAAAATTTTAGAACCTCTCTGTTTCATCTGAGGGAAGAGAAGGAAAAAAAAAGCCTTTACTAGGTCTCCACCCCCCACACACACACATACACACACACATACACACACACACATACACACACACACATACACACACACACACACACACACACACACACACACACCCCTTTTTGGTTAATTTAAAGTGATTCAGCAATTCCATAACTGTAAATATATCTACCTTGGGTTTCTTGGGCAATTGGTTGCAGTCATATGGAAAGAAATAGTTTGGAAATGACCTCTAAGTCTTATGCCCCTAGCTGCTGGAAGAGAAATGTATTTGAGACCCAGTTTGTTTAAGCTCCTGGAGATTAGGTGTGAGTGTGATCCAAGACATCCATAGTTGCTGCTTGATGAGGAGTCTTATTTGTGGATCCTGAGGACAACTCTGCTGAGAGCCGGGTGATGTGGCCTGAGGCTCTGTGGTATGAAGGCCATACATGATTAATAGGACACTAGGCTGAGCAAAGTGTAGAAGTGTTAAAGAGAGAACTCAACACTCTTGTCTATCTGTGCTGACCTTCAGGTTGAGGCTGGGAAAAGTGCTGCTAGCTTGCAATGCTCTCATGCACAAGGAAATATAACCTTTTTGCCTCTGATTTAAATTGTGTTTTCACCATGAAATGTAAACAGAGGCATCTAGCCCAGGGTTTAAAAAAGTATTCAACACAGAAAGTCTTGAAAATATTTAATGTTTCAAATAATTTCCCCTAGCCTCTGAGATATCTTGCACTAAAAACGTCTTTCTGCTGAAGTATTTTCTAAAATATTAGTTTCCACTTTTACTTTCTGCTCCCAGGACAGCCATTCCTCTGAACCAAAGCATTGCCTTTATTTTCTTTCTTCTTTTTTTTTTTCCCCTCGGGTTCTGAAATAACCTATGGTGAAGATATAAACAATGTGCCTTGATGGCTAGCCAAGGCTGTCCTGCCACAGATCTCCTCCTACTCCACACTTCTTACCCTAAGGAGAAGTAAACATGAATCTGTACCCACAGAACAGAGAAAAGACTAACTGCAACTAAATAGTAGGTAGAAATAAAAACAATGGCTCAATTCAACAATAGTAAATGTACTGGGAAGACAGTCTCCAAGAGAAAGGATAAATATCCTACATAATGAAGAATTAGTTAACAGTGTTATGTAAATATTGTAGCAGCATCAAGAAGGAGGTAAGCTGAAGTATTTTAAGACACTGTATTATACAATAACGATGCACTGTTTCCTAGTGATAAGGTTTTTAAAGCATCTTTATGAGCTCTTCTTCTCTGTTGTGACAGGATTATTTTTGCACCTTTGGAAAGCAACTGAAAAAGGAAGCCTAAAAAAAAATCTTGCCTAACAAAGCAGCCATACTCAAATAGCTTAAACTCTAAGAAAGAACTGATTCAAGATACAAGAATAGATTTAAGATATAAGATTAAGCATAAATATAAATGATATCTTTGTTTTTATTGCAATGCAATATATTTCTCCTACTGCAGTGAAATATTAATGGCAAAGGATGAATAGGGTGGGGGCTGTTATCCTACTGAATTTTAAATAGTTACTGAAGCAAGTTTTTCATATCATAACACCCAGAAACAATAATATATATAATGGATGAAGTCGAGTGACTGGATAATGTACTGTGTAAATTATCTAAAGGAAAACAATACAAGTTCAAGGAAATAGTTTAGCTACTGGCATCAACAAACTAAACTCACCCATCAAGCTTTTGAGAAAATGTTAACAATATATTTTCTCCTTAATTCTCCCCTAAAATCTAAGTTTTAGAATGACAAATTTAAATACACAAAATATCTGTATTTTAGGTATTTTTTCAAGGACTGATATTTTGATTGATAATAGTGCACAAGTCAGTGATATTCAAAATTTTAAACTCATCTTGAGCATTTATTAAAGAACTATTACTGTGCCATTCATGTTAATATAGCATTTAGTGAAAGAAAAAAACATAAATAATAGAAAAATAATACTAGAAATAGCTTAATCAAAAAAGGTATAGGATAACTATAATTATCAGCTCCTCTATATCACCAACTGTTGACTAATTCTATTTATATAATTTGTATACTCTACAAAACTGCTTAATTCAAAGATGCATTCCTTGCACCCTTCTCATACTGCAGTCATTTCTTGCATGTACATGAGAGGCAAGTCATTTTTTTTGCATTACTATTCTTTTGGTCAAGTGGCCACAAGAGAAAATATGTAGAAAGGCATAGAAGTTAGAGGCCAAAAATATGCTGAATGAAAATAGATTGAAGCCGGGAGTGGTGGCGCACGCCTTTAATCCTAGCACTTGGGAAGCAGAGGCAGGCAGATCTTTGTGAGTTCAAAGCCAACCTGGTCTACAGAGTGAGTTCCAGGCCAGCTGGGGCTACAGGGAGACCCTGTCTTAAAAAGACCAAAAAAAGAAAAAAAAAGAAAAAGAAAAAAGAAAGAAAATAGATTGAAGAAAGGCATGAGGAGATTTTGGGTTATGATCACTTTAAAGGGAACAGCAAGTCAAAATGCAGAAATAACGTACCCATAAGGACCCAGTCAGGTGTGGACATGTGACCATCGAATATATGTAATAGTGGAAACTGAGTATATAGCAATTGATCAGATCTCCAGAGGCCAGGTGGAATTAAAGTCGAGGTCTTACAGGAAAGTAAACCTGTCATATTATAAAATTTCCATTTCAGATATTATTTATAATCCTAGACCCACAATTTGTTGAATTTGATTCCACATACAAATGCTCAGGACATGTCAGGCTGGTTCTCTGTAAGTGCTGCTTGTTTGCAGTGAGTATTCTTATTCCATGGTGATCAAACACTGCAGAAGACTGCACAGAAATGTTAGCTTCCCTCTATCACCAAACTACCAAAACAAATTACAGTCTAAACTAGTCAGTAGGTGGTACATTAAAAAAATAATTAGAATCGAGGTAAAGAGTTGGGTATTTGCAGGCAGGCTGGGGAAACGTTCATTGTCCGAGATGCTGCAAGTGAAGCTCAGTTTACATGGCTGGTGAGGCAAGATTGATAGCTGGAACTGGCAGCAAGCTCCACAGGTTGTTTTCCCTATACATCAGCTAGGAGTTGGGAGACATTTATGACGAACACCGCCCTTCAAATCTTGGGGAAATCATTGCATTTTGGGTTAATTTCCCCTAAAATCTGCCCTTGCCTCGAGGAGTGGAAACTAATTTAATAGGGCAGAATGCTATCAGGAAAAACCTGCTGCAATCAATATTTCTATAAAAGAGGAGACTCCAGGGAACACTTGATAGCTAAAGATATTGAGTGTTTGGTTAAAATTGTGTATTTACCACAATGCTGGATTAAGAATTGTCAGCACAGAACACAAAATTGATTATTTTGAGGACACTCTCAAACCTTCAAGATATTTAATTTGGAGGGAAAATTATGTGTAGAATAGAGTGTAAATATATTTTCACTTTAGGAGTCATTTTAAGAATGGAGAATAATTTTGTTTTATTTACATTAGAAAGTTTTTTTTAAAAAGATTTGTTATTTATTTTATTGAATTTTTGTGTATTTCATATTTTAAAAAGTGTGTGTATGTGTGTGTGTGTGTGTGTGTGTGTGTGTGTGTGTGTTTATGCACATACGGGTGGCCCTCAGAGGCCAAAAACTGTTGGATATCCTGGAGCTAGAGTTATAAGCACTTGTATATTACTCCATATGGGTGCTGGGAACACACCTTTGGTTCTTGGAATATCAGCAAGAGCTCTTAAATACTGGGCCATCTCTCTAGCCCGAGAATATTTTTAATATAAAACTAGCACTCTAAAATCTAACCTATGGCTGCTGCCCAAAGCAACCAGAAAGTTAAGAGCTCTGGAGACTGACTTTTGTCTCTTTCCCATGGGGTTTGTATTCCAGGATCATCTGTCCTCCATGTTTTCTCCCATCACTTACAATAACCAATTAAGCAAGGTCTTTTTGAGACAGGGTCTCCCTGTAGCCCCAGCTGGCCTGGAACTCCCTATATAGACCAGGCCGGCTTTGAACTCATAGAGATTCGCCTGCCTCTGCCTCCTGACTGCTGGGATTAAAGGCTTGCACCACCACGCTGACCTGAGAAAATAGTTTTAACAACTGTAAGTAAAAGAAGAAGAGATATAGGGAGGAAGAATGAAAGAAAGCATTAAGACAGGAATCCAAATGAAGAACTGAAGGAGAGCTAAAGCAGTATGTACCACTTTGTTCCACTAAACTCTATCAATCCTATTCTAAACTTTTCCTACATTACTTTGGATTCTGTCGTTTGAAATAGAAAGTGTCCCAAATAATAATGCACTATTTAGATTTATTTTCCTTTCAAATATTATTATTTATTTAATTTTTGCAATTTTCATACAATAGAGTTTAATGATATTTAAATCACCTCATCCATCATGAGTTTACTGCCCTTCACCAATTTAATGTATACTCTTACATGTGTGTCGTGTGTGTGCATATGTATAATTCAGCCTATAGAGTCTTATTTCTGTCCCCAAATATCCTTCATGTGGATCCAGGCACTGGGCCCACCAAGAGTCCCATCCTTAAGGATAAACACTCTTCAGCCTCTTGTTCTCTAATACACTGTTTAAATTTCTTTCTGCTATTAAATATACCTATGTTTCTATCCAACTTTCTCAATTTAGGGCATTTGAATTCTAAACTCTTAAGTGATTGAGTTGGCTTAACTTTAAGATCTTGTGCTTTTTAGGAATTTATTGAAACAAATAATGGCATTGACAATATACCAAGTTTAATTTCTTTAAGGTCATCATTACAGAATTTTTGGAATTGAAGTAATACAAAGAATACATTAAAACAATTATCTCCAAGTAAATCCATGGCCTCCAAAATTCATTTAAAAATTTTTTGTTACAACACTGAAACTAACAAAGGAAAGATTAAAAAGCAAATATTTTGAGATTTTTAATAAAATAATATTATTTTTATTTATTTATTTTTTTACTATTGTCTACTAAAAAATGTACCAAACTATCTGGCCCAGGTTTAGGCTCAATATTTGTGTTTATCATTAAAATATGCTTCTTCTATACTTCTAATAAATTCATAAAATATTGCCCATTCTAAATTATAAGTATAACATAAACCATTTTTCATAGAAGTTCTAGGTTCATAGCCAGAGTGGATGCACAAAGATTCCTCACATGCACCTGTTTCATTGTGCTTCTCAACTACAAGAATGCTGATCCATAGTGTGGCATTTTTCACAATGAATTTGTTGTGACATCACTATAACCCAGAGTCCACATTTCAGGAGTGCTTACTTCAGGTGGCACATTCTGTGATACTTGACAATTCTGTAGTGTTGACCATTATAATGTCATATAGAACAGTTTCACTGCTCTAAACATTGCTTGGTCTTTTCATCTCTCCCATGTCATCCCTGGCAACCAGTCACCTTTTGTTATTGTTAAGTTCATATTGAAGGGAAATCCAGTGCAAAAGTTTACAGTACTCTGATAAAATTGATTAAAACTGGTAGGGTATTTGGATACAGTCTTGCAAGCACCAGATAAGGCAGCAAGCTATTACCAGGATGAGGCCCAAGGTTAGTTAGAGTTCCAGTTAGGGGATACAGCCATGGGGGTTATGTCATCCAGGATTCCCCACCCCAATATCCAGGGGAAGACAGTTTTTGGCATTCCCAGGCTTTGACAGAGTCCAGGCTGCTAAGAGACTCAAAACATTTTGGCTTCTATCCAAGAAACTGGCTACTTTTTTGGTCTTTCTACTAAGATACAAAGTTTTATACCTGAAGTACAATTTCTGGGGCTTTAAAAGAAATATACTGATTATTTATCTTTGGTTATACTTCTGGGAGTTTAAGTCCACACAGTTAGCCCAGATAACCAAGCTTTTGTTTTCTCAAGGTTGGTTGAGGATCTGGTCTTCAGGGGTCACTCTGTTTTGTTTTTTTGGAGGGGGGTGGGAAGCCCATGGCTCCTTTTGGCTTTTTTTTTTCCAGTTCCATCTATGTGAGGACAAAGTCAGGTCTTGCTTGACCAAGCTTCTCTTCAAAGCATGAGGAGACTTTCCTCTTTGTTGATATTCTTTATAGACTGGACAGTGGTTTAAGTCCCTCTGGTGCCTCCATGTCCTCTCTGAAGAAGAAGCTGGGTGAATCACAGTTACAGGATATTTCAAGAGATGTCCCCATAGTCCACTGGAACCTAGTTGACCTCAGAGGGCAACAAACAAACTTGCTTCTTAAGTCCCTTGGCCAATTTGAATACAGACATTAATTATCATTATTAACCATCCAGAAAGGCTAAGTTACACCAGTCTGATACTTTCAATTACTGTATATTATTTAGATAAAGGTTGAACAAAACTCAAACAGCTTTTCATAAGCATTAACTGGAAGAGATATTTAACATCATAGGTTAAGAAAGCAAAGCCTGTGAAAGCAATTTAAAACACTTTCAGGCCTATTTTAGATGTGGACTCTTTACTACAAACAAAATCAGTCTTTTCTCTTTCCCAGACCCCTATATCCTAATTTACTGTTTTTCAGAAGGTAGGGGTTATATCACATTTACCTCCAGAGTTTTCTTTGCCAGAACGTAGTATTGCTAGAATTACACAGCAACAGATTTTTGAATTAGTTTCTTTCACTGAGTAGTATACATTTAAGATTTTCTGTCTCTTTATGACTTGAGGATCATTTCTCTTATGTGATGAATGATAATTGACTGTCTCAAAATTTTAGAGTTGACTTATTCATGCCCTTTATCAATGACACCTTAGTTGCTTCCAAGTTTGGAGAACTATGAATGAAATTGTTATAAACATTTTATTCAAATGATCTTTTGTGAAAACATACCTCATCTCCTTTGGGTTCACACCAAACAGCATGATTGCTGGATCATATTCTAAGGGTATCCTGTCTTTATAAGAGATGTGAAGGCATGATGAGGTGATGAGGTGCTGTAAGAGATGTGAGATGTCTTTCAAAGTTTCACAATTTTGCATTCCCAGTTGCCGTGAGTGAGAGAGCTCCTGATGCCTCTTTTACATACTCCTCGGCAATTGATGCCACCTGTTTTGGATTTGCTACTCAAATTGGTACATAGTGATATTTCATTATTTTTAATTTACCATTTCCTAATGTCATAAAATATGGACAAATTATCATATATTCCTTTCCATCTATCTGTTTTTAATAACATATATATTTAGCTGTTTGGCCAATTGTTACTGATGGTTTTAGTATATTTACCAACAAAAATATAGAAGTTCATTGTCAAAATACATAGTTTTAAATATAGAACTATTAAAATTGAAAAATTGTTTAAGAGAAGCATTGCTCTGAGGAAGAATGGACCTGTTTTCCAAAATATGGGTATAATATTTCTATCCTAAGTGTTCTATGTGGATTTGTATTTTCAAGAATATTACTTATTTTCAGGTGCTTAGTTGTTTGAAGAGGATGTCTACATGGGTTGCTATAAAATTAAATGAAACGGCCTACTTAATTTTTCAAAAAAAAAAGAAAAATTACAATGTTGGAATGGAACCCAGGATCTTGTCATGACATTCTATCACTGAGCTGCATTCCAGCCAAAGTAGCCTATTTAACCATAATTTATTCTTTTAATTTGGAAAACAGAATCTTTCTTACTTTTATTACTTTACCCTTTCATTCATTTTTCTGGAAGATTATTTTGACATTATTTTCTAGCCCTTCTACCAAATTAAAAATATTTATGGCTGGGCATGGTGGTGCATGCTTTTAATAACAGCACTCAGGAGACAGAAGCAGGTGGATCTCTCTCTGTGAGTTCAAGGCCACCCTGGTCTATATAGTGAGTTACAGGACAGCTGGGGCTACAGGGAGACTTTTTCTCAAAAAGACCAAAAAATTATTTCCATAACTGTATCAATTTATAGTAATGATTTTGTTTATTTTCATACTCCCCATTTAAAATATTTTATTATTTTTATTTTATGTATATGAGTGTATTGCCTGCATGTATGTACGTAAATGTACCAATATCATGCAATGCCCATGAAGGTCAGAAGAAGGTGTTGGGTTTAGTGGAACCTGAGTTATGAATGGCTAGCCACCATGTGGGTGCTGGGAATGAAACATTGATCCACTGCAAGAGCAGCCAGTACTCTTAACCACCGAGCCATATTTCTAGCCCATGATATCCCTTTGTTTGATTTTTTGAGTTAAAGTTCATATTATTTCTCTATTGTCATAATTAGCTTATTCTTTAATTTTTCTCCTTTAAATTTCCTTGTTTAATATAGCTTTCATTTTAGAAATCATTCTTGAATGTCTAATAATCCTATACTGACAGTATTAAAAGTGAAGCATCCTGTAGAAATTTTTGTGTCTCAAGCATACATTAGCTAATTGGAGTATAGGATGGTTGGGTCATAAGCAGACACTATTGGGAAACCACTAATGTTATCTTTCCATTGGGTTCCTTTTCAGCATCATAGTCTCCTCTTACCTTCTGGGACATTGCCTTGCTTTTGGTAATCTGGAGCACAAAGATAGGGACTATTTATTCAACTTGTGAGATTTTTGTGAATTTTCCTCCTCTGAATATGGCAGAATGGTGATCTGTTACTGCCTGGTTTTCCTAAGTTCATAGGTCTTTTGTTCACAGTCTGGTAGATTAACTGACTTGCTCTATCTAGATGGAGCACAGGCAGCTAAACAAAGATGAAGTATGCTATTTGACTGTTTTCAAAGACCTAAAGCCTATTATTCCCCCTGCTATGTTTTTCAGCCACATCCTATCTTTCAGAGGCATCTGGTAGGACATCCATGCCTGTCCAGAATTATCCAATGGGAATCAACTTTATTTTCATTGCTATTCTACATAGAATTTGTGTTTTTATCATTTACAAAATACTTTATTGTTGTTTTGTGTATTTCATACACCATTTCTTAGTCTAATTTAGATACAGTTCCCTTTACATGCCTTGCACCCCACCCCAGTTCATGCATTCTGCCATACATGTCTTGCATCTTTTTCTGTCTTTTTAAAGTTTTTCTCTGCAGAGGTTTACTGTTTTGGGCAGAAGTTAACTGTTTCAGTCAGTTCTTTGACCCAGTTCTTAGGTTGTTGTCATTCCCTCTCATTTGTATTGCTCCAAACATGCCTGTATAAACATTACATATATAACAAAATTATGACCTCTGAAAACAAACTGTATCTTAATTCCAAAATGTGTTTAAGAATTCACATTTTCCCTTTAATTTTATATTACTTTAAAATTTGAATACATATCCTCCACCCATATACCACAACTACAAAGTCTGAAACTAAGTGGTAAATTGATTCTAGAGCCTGTTAAGGGCTCCACATTATAACAGTACAGTTGCTTTCAGATAAAAAGAAATATATCATTAACATTGCTCAGCTTGCCTTTCAACTAGGAATTTGGTACTAGCATCCACAAATGAGGGATACCATTCACCATCTGTTTTTCTGGGAGTGTATTACTTCACTTAGCATAATGGCTTCGAGTTCAATCCATCTGCCTGCAAAGTTCATGATGTCATCTTTCTTTACCACTGCATAGAACTCCATTGTGTAGATATACCACATTTTCATTATCCACTCATCAGTTGAGGGTAATTTGGGTTGGTTCCAGCTCTTTGCTATTGTGAGTCTAGCTGCAATAAACATAGATGTGCTCCACGCTGCTTTCCATAGTGGTTGTACAAGTTTGCATTCCCACCAGCAGTGGATGAATGTTCCCTTTTCCCCACAACCTCTCCAACATCTGTTGTCTTTTGTTTTCTTGATCTTAGCTAGTCGTATTGGAGTGAGATGATATCTGAGAGTGGTTTTAATTTGCATTTCCTTAATTATTAATGATGTTGAACACTTTTAAAGATGTTTCTCAGCCATCTTTACTTCCTGAAAGTCTCTGTTCAGTTCTTTATTCCATCTTTTGAGTAAGTTATTTGTCTTTTTACTTCTTTGTTTTTTGAGTAGTTTATATACTCTTGATGTCAATGCTCTGTCAGATGTATCACTGGTAAAGATTGCCTCCCACTCTGTGGGTTTTCTCTTCACTTCCTTGATTGTTTCTTTTGCTGTACAGAAGTTTTTGAGTTTTACGAGGTCCCATTCATTGATTGTTGACTTTACTTCCTGTGCAGCTGCTTTTTGACTTAGAAAGTCTTTTCTTACACCTATGTCTTGTAGGTTGTTACCAAATTTTTCTTCTATCAGCTTCAGTGTTTTGGCCTTCACATTGAGATCTTTGATCCACTTGGAGTTGATTTTTGTACAGCATGAGAGGTAGGGATTTAATTTTGTTCTTCTACAAATGGCGATCTAATTTTGTCAGCACCATTTGCTGAAGATGCTATCCTTCCTCCACTGAGGGTTTTTTGCACCTTTGTCAAATATGAGGTGGCTGAAGTTGTATGAGCTCAAGTTTGGATCTTCGATTTTGTTCCATTGGTCAACAGGTCTGTTTTTGTGCCAGTACCAGGCTGTCTTTATGACTATGGCTCTGTTATATAGTTTGAAGTCTGGTAGGGAAATCTCTCCTGTATTACATTTTGCACTCAGGGTTGCTTTAGCTATTTGGGGTCTTTTGTTTTTCCATATGAATTTAAAGATATTTTTCCAAATCTGTGAAGAAGTTCATAGGGATTTTGATTGGGATTGCATTGAATCTGTATAACAATTTGGGTAAAATGAACATTTTCACTATGTTAATTTTTCCAATCCATGAGCATGGGAGGTCTTTCCATCTTTTGATGTCATTTTCGATCTCTTTCTTCAGGGGTTTAACATTTTTGTTGTAGAGGTCTTTGGTATCTTTGGTTAAGTTTGTTCCCAGGTATCTTATTATTTTTGAGGCTATTGTGAGTGGGAAGGCCTTCTTATATTCTTTCTCCACTTGTTTATTGGTGTAAAGAAAGGCTACTGATTTTGTTAGGTTAGTTTTGTAGCCCGACACTTTACTAAAACTCTTAATCGTTTCTAGAAGTTTTCTGGTGGAGTTTTTAGCATCCCTTAGGTGAATTATCATATCATGTGCCAAAAGGGATAGCTTAACTTCTACTTTTCCTATTAGAACTCCTTTAATTTCCTTCTCTTGTCTTATTGCCTTAGCTAGTGTTTCAAGCACTATGTTAAAGAGGAGTGGTGATAGGGAGCAGCCTTGCCAGGTTCCCGCCATTAAGGGAAATGGTTCCAGTTTTTCTCCATTTAGGATGCTGTTGGCAGTGGGTTTGCTATATATGGCTTTGATCATGTTGAGGAATGTTCCTTTCAGTCTTATTCTCTCTAGGACTTTAAACCCTTAAAAGACTAAGAGTGAGCCTACCACCTGACAAAGTCATACCACTCCTGGGTATATACCCCAAAGACTCATCCTACCACAAAGATACATGCACGTCCATGTATATTGCAGCTCTCTTCACAATAGCAAAGAGCTGAAACCAACCCAAATGCCCCTCAACAGATGAGTGGATGACAAAAATGTGGTACATCTACACAATGGAGTACTATTCATCAGTAAAGAAAGATGGCATTATGAAATTTGCAGGTAAATGGATGGAGCTCGAAGCCATTATGCTGAGTGAAGTAACACAGTCCCCAAAAGATAAACAGAGAATGGTTTCTCTCATTTGTGGATGCTAGTACCAAATCCCCCAGATGAAAGGCAAGCTGAATGACATTATTGGTATATTTTTGTCTATCTGAAGGCAACTATGTTGGTATAATGTGAATCTCTCAATGGGCTCTAGAATCCACCCACCAATTATTCTCAAACTCTGTAATTACTGTATATGGGTGAAGACTATGTATCCATATTTTAGAGTAATATAAAATTAATGGAGGAAAATGTGAATTCCTAAGCATAAAAAAAAAAAAGACTGAGAGAAAGATACAGGACAGTTATGGCAGACTGCATGGTCTGGGGTGGGGTGGGATGGGGTGCAGTGGGGTGGGGGGAAGGGAAAGGGGAATGTGCCTGAACTGAATTGAGAAATGATGTATGAAATACACAAAACATCAATAAAAAAATAAAAAAACTAGATGCGCATGTATCTTTGTGGTAGGATGAGTCTTGTGGGTATATACCCAGGAGTGGGATGCTCATTTTGAGTCTTTTAAGATTTTTCCACACTGGAGTGTGGAAGATTTGCATTTTAAATGTACAACTATAATATATTAATGTGTAGATAATTAATAAAAATTTTCCAATTCTTTATCACAGATTTTCTTGAAAACATAATTCAAAAATGGAGTAGAGTGAGCTATTTTATCAGCCATTTGCCCCATCACTAATCCTCAAGATTTGTTTAGGGTTAGTAGATTTAGACAACCAAGTGCCAATTGTGTAGATCCAATGCTCTTTTAGTGCAGTGTGTATAATTTTCTGTGTCTACTTCTAGATGTTTTTCTTGATAATTTTTAAATAGTCCTAATGCTTAAAAATACTTTTAAAAATGTTGATCAATGCCAATTGTGGTGACAGATGCCAACATTTAGGAGGCAGAAGTAGAAGCGTTGTGAGTTTGAAGGCAGTCTGGACTGCAAAGCATGAAATGGAGTCTGGAAAATCTTGCTAGATCTGTGGTGCTGTATGGTATTCATTGAAAGTCCTTTTGTTATTATGTACTGTCATCTCTCAAACTTATTTCTAATTTAAAATTTCTGGTGAATCTATCTAGATTTTTTTCAGAGAAAGACTAAACAAATAGCCACTTTTCATAAAAGCCCCCAGTTCTAGGGGAATACAGTGGTTTTGATCTTCTCTGGGGATCAACTGGTACGGAGATTCTTCTGTGAACTCAGAAACTGGCTCTCTTCGTCTGTTTCATCTCAGGAATCCCATCCACAAATAATTTGCTGAGGTGCAGGAAAAGTTCCTCAGATGATCCAGGCATGACTGATGGCTTCTTATAAAATTGTGGGCAAATGGTTGTCTTCAGAGTCATCTCATTACTCTTTGGTACTGGAGTCTTTAATTCTTGAGGTAGGATACATACTACTCTTATTTTTGTGCACATAGCTAAAATTTTTCTCTGTTTACCTTTTGTGTAAGTCAGGTTTTGAACCATTCTTTTAAGTTATCTTGTTAAGCTTGTTTAATATCTAATTTTAAAAGTATGTATTATTTTAAAATCTATGTTATAGTAATAATTACTAAGCTTTAAATATATTTTGACTGTCACTTAAAATTGCTAGCTCTATTTAAATAAAAAGCTAAATTTTATTTTACCTTCAGACCAGTATCAAACAAGGAACCAATAAAATTGAAGACCTTATTGATTTTACGGAACCAAATAAAAATTAACTCAGACATGGCCAGTGAGATCTATAACTATCTGAAAGACACAGAGATACACACTGCTGACTTCCTAACCAATATTTTCCTATTGTTTAATAATAGAGCCTAGGATAACTAACTACTTCATCTTTTCTCTCTCTTTTTCTTTCACAGAACTATGGACAATGAGATGGACCCAGGATTTGTATTGTGTTGGAAGAGTGTCTTTATGTGAAAAGGCCTATTCTGCCTTTCTGCTTACAACATAGTTGTAAAGGTGGGTATCCGTCTCTTTGCACGAGAAAAAATACATAAGACCATGATGCATGGTGGCACATGCCTTTAGTCCTGGCATTTGGGAGGCAGAGGCAGGCAGACCTTTGTGAGTTCAAGTCCAGCCTGGTCTACAGCTCAAGTTCCAGGACAGCTGGGGCTTCAGGGAGACCCTGTTTCAAAAAGACCAAAAAATAAAAATAAAAGACCATGATGAGTTTCTTGGGCAGTTCAATCAATGTTGAATTTAGTTTTTATGTATTATGATATGAGAAAATAATAGTCTCTTTATTAATCTACCCTAGTCAGATTTTCACTAACTACTGTGGAGCAGAGCATAATCCCCAAGTCAAATATCTTCTCTGGTCTTTACAGAGAGTCCTTTTCATGTTGTCTGGTATACATCACAGAGGGTATTTTTCATAGTACAATGCAGATTAATAGTAATCTAGTTGTGGAGCATAGCATTGTGGATGTATTCTTGTCGAAAGTATTGTGGATGTTGAAGGAATGGGAACCTTCACAGTTAACACACATGGTCTCTATGGAGTTACATCAGCAACATCATTCCTTCATGGAAATCAAACAATTAGTGTTTACTGGTTGATGATTTTATGTTTCTACATTATTTAGATCTGTTTTAATAAAGGTTTTTTTTTCTTTTGTTAGGACTGGCATATGATTTACCTTGATTTGAGAACTCACTTGCTAGACTCATAGTAAAACTGGCATTTTAATGCAACCTGTGCTGTACCATGATTGCTTATTCTCTGCAAAATAATCAAAGTGTCTTAGGGTAATAGGATGTAATAGCACTAAAGGGGACTTTTGTGGAGTAAACAAAATAAAGAGATTAGAAAGTGCTATGGAAATGGAGAAAAGTGCAATAAAAGGGCTGAGCATTTATTTTCATGAGTGCAGCTTCTGTTCTGCTGGCTGATCAGGGCTGGGAAGTCCTAACTATGTAGCTGTGCTAAATAAAGTATTACTGTAGTCATTTGAATCCACTTAATATTTTTAAAAGCATTTTCACATCCATTTGCTTTTAAAACCATTTTAAAAATTCCGAACGTGTGCAATTCAATTTATGCTCAGTGTATCTGTCTGTATTTTCACATGTTAAATTAATTTTACATTTAAATATATACTAAATTCCATCCCTAGTCAAGAGTAGATAATGTGGAAAAGTTATTTTCCATGGTAAATAACTATAAAACTGTAAAAAAATACATGATGAAGATTTTCTAGACTTAGACTATAGGCAACGTGGGCCTTTGAAAGAAAGGAAGTAAGGTCTGCCTCAGGTCTGCTGTTTCTTTCTTCTTGGAGAACACTTGCTGTGATAGAGAAAGAACAGGAAGCCTAACCAGAGCCCAATGTCATTAGACTGAGCAGATAAGCATCAGGTTTAACATTGCTTGAATAGCTGGAACTTTTTAAGAGGTGAGGGGCTGTCGAGAGCAGTGGAAGGCAGAAGTCTCCAGATGAAGATGCAGTTCCACCTGGGTGGGGCGAGACCTTGATGTCTAGAAGACAGCACTTCTGGCATGACAGAAAACTGAAGGGAGGCACCAGAGGTCATGTAGGTCCAAGAAGTTTGATGAGACCTTGGTGAGTACCTTGGGGATTTTCCTGGTACTCTAGAATAAAAGTCACGATTAGGAAAAGCAGCTAGAAAATAATGACCATAGGCTAGGCACTAAGGCCAAACCAAAATAGACCTTCTTTCATCTAGAATAAAATAAACCTTATAGCATCAAGAGAGATCCCTCTATATTTTGTTCATCAGATCTGTACTCAACACTCTTTACAAAAACACAAATGATACAAGTGAAGTCTGAATGAGGTAGATAGCTTGGGGTAAGTTGGGAATAAAATAAGAAACTGACTTTGTATGAATCTTTGACCTTCAGGGAGAAGGAGTTTGGAGGACAACACCACAGCCTTACTCTGCATGAGTAAGGTACCACAAAGAGGAAGTTGCCCACTTCAGAATTCCTGGAAGAGGCCTGAAATCCCTGACAACACAGTGGATGTGTATTACTGAAGAAGGTGCTAGGATGGCTAAGAAAACCAGGATGTGTTTGGGGGTTAAATATATATGGCAATTACTGCAACTTTCTTGAAAATTTATATTTTTTTCAAATATTTTTTAAAGTGAAGGAGAAACTAAAGAAATTACTGTTTCTGAAAAACAAAACCATTTCTGGTTTGGATAATTCCAGACTAGATACAAATATCTGAGATTGTTGGGCCTGTGGGCCCTAGGAATGCGGCCTACTGTAACCCCTTGAGCCTGAGTAGAGTTTAGTTACTTGTCTCTGGCTGGTCACTTACACATAGGAGTGACTCAGCATAGCCTGACCTGAAAATGCCTACAACCGATGTGGCGAGTTCCAATTGGCCCAAAGCTATCCCCCCACTCTACGTATCTCCTCTCCCGCCTTCCTTTCTCCACCCCTCCCACCAAGCATATATAAGCTGCTGCCTGATGCAATAAAGTGAGCCCTTGCTCGACGAGCTCCCGGTCCGGCGTGTTCTTTTGTGGACCATCGACACTCATCATCCTGCTCAGCCCCATCCATTGAGGAGTCCAGCTGGTTTGAGCCTCCCCTCCCCCGTCCCTCTTCAGGTGATGCCACATGAGATAATTGACACCAATGCTTGCTTTTTTTCCTACTGTGCTGCCATACTCATTGAGTATGAATTTTAGTCATCTCTTAAAATATAGACTAATGTGGTAAATAAATACAGTTAATCTATCAATTCCAATTATTTATTCAGGGTAAAGACTAGGAAATCAATGGGTTTTGAAAAAAAAGAACACACAGACAGTGGCCATGTAGAGGAAAATGCACACATGTTCCCCAAAACACCATGATACTGTGACTTGATACCCAGATGCTTGTTGATCTGTGGTGGGAAAAGCTGGCAAATGCCAGGGAAGCTTTTCTTAGAGGTCTCTAAGCCCAGGGAAGATGCTGCCAAAGCTTGACTGAAGAAACTGGCAGGAAGCAAAAGCTCTTGAAAACTGCTTGCTATTATTCCAGGAGTCAGTTTACAGCATTGGCACACACCCTGCAGATTCTCCTGAAGTGACCTTCGAGATCCATGGAGCCCTAGGCTGCCTTTTTGAGCATTTAGGCAGTCTCTGTGGAGACACTTTATGGCATGAAGATAATGCTGGTAGAATGTGGAAGTGTGTGTGTGTGTGTGTGTGTGTGTGTGTGTGTGCGCGCGCGCGCGCGCAGAGACATGACATGTTTGTGGGATAGTATGATAGATTAGAATCACTGAGAAATAATCTTGCCTTGACTTATATTATTGTCTGTTGGCTTTTTTACACCTTTGCATGCTGAAACATACTATACTGTTCAGAAAATGACATGTAACCAGCCACCAGCTCAAGAGGAAATCTAACCATAAACATTTGGAGAGAAAACATGATATTTTGATTACACAATAAATCATCTAGTTTTGATTGATTTCAATATTATATTCCTTTTAGTTTCAACTCCAGTATTCATAACATGGCTTGTAAAATTAATTATCTCCATGTAATTCATGCTTATCATGAAAACAATATTTATGTTTAGAAAGAATATTTCTAGGGAAAGAATATAATCAGTGAAACCGTAGTTTTGTTAATGACCTTAAGGTCATCTTTTGGTTTTCTTTCTTTTAATTCCAGGAGTAATAAACTGCATCTCTCATTACCACGAGTTCATTGCGCATTTACATTATTAGCTTTTGTATAAGAACAAGCCAAGTTCAAGCCACCTCCCCTGAAGGCTGCTCTCATAGCTTTGGAGACCACTAGGCAAGCTGCTAAGGGAGAACAGCAATCGATGGTCCAACATCAGCGTCAAGACCAAATATTCACATCAATGACCAGCACAGCATACAACATCAGTGCAACAGTGGCACTTTTATCTTGGGGGAAATCAATGACTAACCAATTGGACCTAAAGCCCACTCAGTGGGAGGAAACTTATGTGTGGTATTGTAAATGTAGCCAGTTGCACACATCTGGAGAGATCATAGATCTTAGACAATTCCCCAAGGTTGACACTTCCCTAGGCTAAGGTAACATCTTACTAGATACAAAAGAGATACTCTTATATTAATAGACAGATGTCCCACATACCACTCAGATAAGAAGCTTCTTTTGCACAGATGACAATATTATAGAATCCCACAACTGGATACACACAGACATGGTTTGTGAATTACTCATTCCTAGACAACACATCTACAATGCAACCTCTACACATAAGCTCCAAGCATCATAGAACAAGGACCCAAGAAGGCATTAACTACCTCTTAATTCTACTTAAGGAAGCTTCTCCATGCAACAGGAGACCAGGAACTCAAAATGGTATGAGTAGTCAAACCATGAAGATTAGGATTCTACAGAGTGTGGCCCCATGGACAGGTTGCCTAAATTCAGCTTCACCCATCCAAGGCTCAGGGACATTGAGGAAGAGGGAGCAGAAAGACTGTAAGAGTGAGGGAAGAGGTGCAAGACTAATGGGAAACGAATCCTACAAGTTCCTAGGACCCTGCTTATGTGAACCTACAGTATTGGTATCAGCATGCACAAAACCCAGGCAAACTCAGCTGGACAAAAGCCCAGCACAGAACTGCAGAAATGTGTAGTAGAGCCCAACCTTGGCTGAATAGCTGAAGAAATATTGTCAGCTGATGGCGGTTGGGTGAGGAAGACCTGGCTTTCTTCAGGAAAGTGACTCTGGATAAGCTGACTAGAGCTCGGGGGATGAGCTGGCACGGAGGAGTGAGTGGGTAGGGAGAGTAGTTTTGTACAGTGGACCCTAGCACAAATGACAGATGTGTGAACTCTGGGGGAGAGGGGGAAGAACCTTTGGGAGGGTGCCAAGGGAGAAGTGCACATAAAGGCTATAGTCTAGTTTCTCTTCAATTGCTGTGACAAAACACTCTGACCAAAACTAACTTGGGGAGGAAAGAGTTTATTTGGCTCACATCTCCCAGTTCAAATTTCATCACTGATGGAGCCTAACATAAGAATTCAAGGCAGGAACCTGAAGGCAGGAGCTGAAGCACAGGCCATGGAGGAAAGCTGCTTATGGGATTACTCCCCTGACCCATGCTCAGCTTGCCTTCTTATACAATACACAACAAGCTGTTGAGGTATGACACCACCCATAGTGGCCTGGGCCCTCCCACATCACTCAACAATCAAGACAATACTTCACAGACCAGCTAGTCCAATGGAGGAAATTCCTTAATTGAGGCTTCCTCAACCCAGGTTTGTCAAGTTGACACTAAAGCTATCCATCACAGGTGAATAAGACTGATTGAAAAATTATGTATGAAACACATACAAAATTCAATAAAAATTTAAAAATCAGGTAAAATAAAAGAACAACCCATGTTTTAATTATTTAAATAGAAAGTATGGGTCTGGAGAAATGGCTCAGTGTTTAAGGGTACTAGCCACTCTTGCAGTGGACCTGGGGTCAATTCCCAGCACCCACATGCTAGCTAAGAAAGGTCTTTAACTTCAGTTTCAGGGGAATCTGATGCCCTCTTCTGACCACCATGGGCATTGCACAGCACAGGTGCACTCCCATACAGGCAGGCAATGCACTCCTACAAATAAAATAAACATAAAAATAATAAATAAAATTAATAGAGGGGAGAATTTGTGTACTAGATCCTTTTTGTCTTCTAAATCATTCCAATGATGTTTATGCCTGGGGTTCTGTGACTACTTAATGTTAATTCAAGACCATATATATACCATATAAATCTTCCAAATATCCTGGGTCTTACTGCTTATGACTCTAAGCAATGCAGCACTAATTTTTTATAGCCAAAATATAATGGGATGCATCCCCACTAGACTGACTGACTACAACTAGCATCTTAATACTATCTCCCAATTATTTCTGATATTCCCTCAGAGAACCCCTTGTGGTTCTCAAACCAGTGATCAAAGAAATTAATTATGTGGTATCCTTCTTTTATTCTGCTATTTCTATAAAAATTCATGTGTACACTACTGTTTTCAATATATCTGGTTATTGAGACCTCACAGGTAGCTATACACATTATGAAAACATTAATACAAAGCTTGGTACTACTGTTTTACTTGCTTCCAAACCTCCAGTTCTTNTCACATCTCCCAGGTCAAATTTCATCACTGATGGAGCCTAACATAAGAATTCAAGGCAGGAACCTGAAGGCAGGAGCTGAAGCACAGGCCATGGAGGAAAGCTGCTTATGGGATTACTCCCCTGACCCATGCTCAGCTTGCCTTCTTATACAATACACAACAAGCTGTTGAGGTATGACACCACCCATAGTGGCCTGGGCCCTCCCACATCACTCAACAATCAAGACAATACTTCACAGACCAGCTAGTCCAATGGAGGAAATTCCTTAATTGAGGCTTCCTCAACCCAGGTTTGTCAAGTTGACACTAAAGCTATCCATCACAGGTGAATAAGACTGATTGAAAAATTATGTATGAAACACATACAAAATTCAATAAAAATTTAAAAATCAGGTAAAATAAAAGAACAACCCATGTTTTAATTATTTAAATAGAAAGTATGGGTCTGGAGAAATGGCTCAGTGTTTAAGGGTACTAGCCACTCTTGCAGTGGACCTGGGGTCAATTCCCAGCACCCACATGCTAGCTAAGAAAGGTCTTTAACTTCAGTTTCAGGGGAATCTGATGCCCTCTTCTGACCACCATGGGCATTGCACAGCACAGGTGCACTCCCATACAGGCAGGCAATGCACTCCTACAAATAAAATAAACATAAAAATAATAAATAAAATTAATAGAGGGGAGAATTTGTGTACTAGATCCTTTTTGTCTTCTAAATCATTCCAATGATGTTTATGCCTGGGGTTCTGTGACTACTTAATGTTAATTCAAGACCATATATATATACCATATAAATCTTCCAAATATCCTGGGTCTTACTGCTTATGACTCTAAGCAATGCAGCACTAATTTTTTATAGCCAAAATATAATGGGATGCATCCCCACTAGACTGACTGACTACAACTAGCATCTTAATACTATCTCCCAATTATTTCTGATATTCCCTCAGAGAACCCCTTGTGGTTCTCAAACCAGTGATCAAAGAAATTAATTATGTGGTATCCTTCTTTTATTCTGCTATTTCTATAAAAATTCATGTGTACACTACTGTTTTCAATATATCTGGTTATTGAGACCTCACAGGTAGCTATACACATTATGAAAACATTAATACAAAGCTTGGTACTACTGTTTTACTTGCTTCCAAACCTCCAGTTCTTAGGACAGCAAAACAATTCATGGTTCTAGGCGAAGTGTAGAAAATTATTTCTTCACCATTTCTATGCTCAATCCTATCACATAGGTCCAAAGAAGGCTAAAACTGGAAGCTATTGTCTGAGTCTGCCTCAATATTTTTGTCCACAGAAATTCTTTGTGTGTGTATGCATGTGTATATGTATGTGTGCATGTGTTAAATGCATGTGCACATGTGTGTAAAGGCTAGAGGTCAATGTCAACTATCTTTCTTGATCAACCTCAACCTCATTTTTTTGATATAGGCCTCATATAAAAATTGGATATCATCAGCTTTCATATGGGTTCTGGGATCAAGCTTAGAACTCAAATGTTTGTTCTGGTGCAGTGAACAATTAACCACTTGAGAGATCTTCCCAGTCCTCTGAAAACCTGAAATAATTATAGTGTACACCAAGAGTTGTTCCCAAGTCATTTTGGTCTTTTCGAGACGGTCTCCCTGTAGCCCCAGCTGTCCTGGAACTCACTCTGTAGACCAGGCTGGCCTTGAACTCCTGAGTGCTAGGATTAAAGGCGTGCACCACCATGCCTGGCTATCCTATGTCATTTTAATTTTTTTAAATGCTATAATTCTAATCAAAATTCCTTCCTCCATTTCAGGTTACAAAATAAAATCTCAGATGCTTGTCCATGAACTCAGGTGAATAGTAGTAACAGGTAGCAAGAGTTCTTTATACTAGTGCTTTAGAGTTCTTAGTGTAATGTCTTAGTTCAGTTTCTGTTATAAGAAAATGCCTAATGCTAGATAATGTATCAAGAAAGAAGATTATTTGTTTTACAGGTCAGGAGATTCAGGCTTAAAGTTGCTAGTATTTACTCAGTTTTGATGAGTATCTTCTGGCTATACCACATGGTGAGATGGCTTGCCTGCAAAACAGTGATCCCCGGCACAGCAAGAGCACAGAAACTTCCAGAGGGCATGTTACTATTTTTATTAAAACTTTCTAATTTAATAACATTAATGTTCTTTGAGGATGTACCACAAGGACTTAATCAGCTTGCCCTAGCTCTGAACTTTTGGTCTTACTACCTCATCACCTCTGTACAATAGAAAATCTTCCCAGTATATGGACCTTTGTGGGATATCTTCAAAACATAAATGAATCATAACATGTAGCATCTAGCTTTTAGACACTCAAGTGCAGCTCATCTAAGTCATCAGTGCCTCATAAAATTATTTTCAAAATATAATACCAAAGAAGAAATGCCACACAGTTTTGAGTCAAATCAGGAATCTTTTTATTATAGCCATCGTCAGAGAGAGGGCTGGCACCCAACAGAACACTCGCCCCTGAGGAGAAGCAGTGCAGGGTTTATAAAGCTTAAAATCACTATTACATCAGGTCAGGGCAAAACCAATAACCATAGCTACATCAGATCACCATAGTGCTACCATATTAGGGGGCAGGTCAATTAAAAAAGACGTTTTCAGTTTACAAAAAGTTCTGGTTAGGAAGAAATTTTGATCAGGAAAAAAAAGTTTCTCAGAATTTCAGAAGCAATGTGTTCCATGGAGATGCAGGTATTGCTGGCTGGAAGGACTTGCTACCTGGGTTCTTGTAAAATTCCCAGCATTGCAGAAACAATGTACTCCCTGAAACTGCCTACAAGAGATGTTCTGCCTGGCTGGTTGCAGTGGGAATGGCTGGGCAGAAACACAGGGTAAAGTGAAAGTCAGGTAGAATAAAAATTTTACAAAGTGTCAATTAGTAGTACAATACTTAAAAAAATCTGTCTTTCCTAGAGAAAAAGATAATGACTTGAAAATAAAATGGGGAAATGTATATTTTCTATATTTCCATGCAGAATTCAATTTCAGTACAAATCATAAGAAGAAAACTACAGTACAAAAAGTATCCATATCATCTGTATGAGCTCCTGAGGCACTGCCTTGCTGCCTTCTCACCATCTCTATTGAATGCTTCCCATATTTTGAGGAAAACAGCACTATACATATCTCTTTTTAATTTTGAATATTCATTTTATTGAACTTTTGTGGGAATGCAATAAATCTTAATTATATTTAGATTGACCCCTCCTCCATCTACAGCCCCCATAGCCCTCCCCAGCAGATTTCATGCATTCTATCATACATGTTAAGGCCTATCTGATTCAGTTTTTATACCCAGATGTTATGTCCCTCGGTACAAGTTCATCCACTGGGGTCTAGTTGGTCTGAGTCACTCCCTTAAAGAAAATCAGCACTCCCTCACCCAGCAGTTATCAGTTGCCAACAGTTTTTCAGTTAATGTTGGAGTCTGCCACCCATTTCCCCAAATCTATGATTTTTTTTTTTTGTCTCAGTTTGCATGGGTCTTTTGCATGTTGACACCATTCTTTAAAGTTTCCAGGGCCTTGGAAACTCTGTTTCCTTTTGCTCATGTATCAACCCTGGCTCTGAGTATCTTTTCACCTCCTTTTCTACAATAGTCCCTGAGCTATGGGTGGGAGAGTTTTAACCTAAGAGTCCTATGCCACGACATGCACTCCTCAGTCTCCTATTCTCTACACCTTGGCCAGTTGTGCCCTTCTGTGTGCATAACTCTTTGTTGCATGAGGAAGCTTCACTGGTAAGAGTTGAGGGATACATTAATATTCCCTTTACCCCTTCTTCTTGGATGTTTCATGAGCCTAGGTATACAGTTCCTACTCTAGATGAGTCACTAGGGCCTGGACACCTCTTAGGATACATATTCTCTGTGTACAACCAGTTGTAGAACTCTGTCATAACTTCTATCTGTTGCAAAAGAGACGTTTCTTGATGAATGGTGAATGGTAATTTCTTACTGTTTTCTTCTACTTATGGATCTTTATATTTGCAGACAGGTGTTCATGTCTCTTTTTATTCATGACACGATCTCTTGTACTGACTTTGTAGTCCTACTGCAAAGCAGACCTATGAGCTTAGTTCCTAGAGAAAAGCTTGTATTTAGACATTAGATTTACAAAATAGAATCTTCTGGTTACAATTGAAACATTTTCACTTAACAGGAGAAATGAGCAATAATGGCTGACTCTGGCAACTTAGCTTCTGAAGGTTGTTGATGGGTGGAGAATGGAATGTCTACTAAAGACACATGAATTCAAACTCTATTCAAAAAAGTGTGAGCTTTGGCTGAGAAGTTGTGTTTGAATAATGTATTTACTTATAGGATAACAATTATTGTGTTCCTACTGTGCCAGGTGTCTTCTAAGACTAAGATTACCAGTTTTAGGAAATGTTTAGCAACACAATAGAAAGTGTCTTTTGAGAAGGAGAGGAAGATTTAACTGGAGATAATAATAACCAATTCAAGATGAAAAATAATAACCAATCAAGATGAAAGCAAGGATAGTACATGAAAGAGAGAGAGAGAGGCTTAAAAGGGAACTCAGAATAAATGGACCTAGTCTATCAGATAGAAGAATGCAATAGGCTGAAGAACTGAAGATGGCTCTTAGGAATTTCATTTCTTCACTCAATAGATGGTGATATCTTTTCTTGAAATTATACCATGGGAGTTATCAATTTTAGTCACTGTGAGAATAAATATTTGTATAAATGTATGCATGTATGTAAACATTACTGACAGAAGTTCTGGCCTAATATCCTGTTATTTAATGTCAGTTTTGAATATGTCTTGAGCTTTTTTCCAATGTTCAATAAAGCCCAACTGCTTATGTATTCCTCATGTCAAACTGAAAGCAATGAGCAGGAAGTGGTAAGGGTCTACCAGGAAATAACTACCAAGTGTGGATCACTATATAGCATGACCCCTTGTATGTGTCTATCTGGTTACCTGTACGGTGAGATGAGAATTATCAAGAGATTGTATGAAGATGATCAGATATGTACAGAATGAGACACATTCATGTTCAAAGACTTGTATGCATTAAAAAGACAATGTGTTTCTGAAATTGTTCTATGGGCCTAACTCCTAAATATTAATACACGAGAGTCAGAAGATGAAGGAAAACTGAAAATTAGATCCACAGATAATCTGTGGACAGTTTTGAGAGTGTATGGGGCACTCAGAGTAATGGTATAAGGCATTCACTCACCTCAGCCTGCCTGGATTTCTTTGGCAGTTGCTGGCTGCACCAGTAGTTTGTGCAGTCGCTAACATACAATTTCAAAATGATAAGTGCAGAGGCAAATGAAGCAGAACCATACTGTTGCTACCAAACACTGCCTGAAGCCCAAGCCAGTGAGGATGAAGTGAACATCTGTGCATAATAGACAAGAAGAGATTGTAGTGAGACATGTGGCTTGAGTTGCCCAAGATGCTTTGACTTCAGGTGAGGTTTGTGGCCTTAGGTAGTTTTCTGCTGATCTGCTTTCACTCATGGCATTGCTAAGCACAAGCAGACACATAGAAGTGTGAACACACAACACAGCCTTGTTATTTGGAAAGAACTGTGCTGGTTTGCATTTGTAGACATGGAAGAAGGAAGTGCACTGCCAGGCCAGGAACAAACACATCACACATGCCACACTTCTGACACTCCTTCTAAGGCCCTGAAGTGGGGAAGATCAAAACTGTGTCACTGTCCTGTCTGGACATGACAAGAGATACTCACAGTTTTCCATGCTGCAAATCCTTGGTAGTCTTGGTTTATGTGCACACAAGAGCTCTAAAAAGACCATTTTAATTTAGAAATGTCAGTAATCATAGATAATTTCTTTTTTTCACATGTTTATTTTTATTTTTTTTAACAAATCTAGACCTGTGCCCCCCCCCATTTGCCTACCCCACCAGAGCTAATACATTTTGCCAAATATGCTTTTCATCTCTTTCTCAGTCTTTCTCAATTTTCTCCATGGGGAAGTTGACTGTTTTGAGCAGAAGTTCACTGTTTCAGTCAGTTCTTCGATTCAGTCCTTTCTGTTGTTGGTGGTGGTGGTGTTGTTTCCAATATGCATCACTCCCAACTACTTTGGACAAAAGCTCAGGGGGCCCTACACAAGAAATACTTACAACTAGGTAATTGGCACTAGCATCCACAGATGAGGGATACCATTCATCGTTTGTTTTTCTGGGACTGTGTTACTTCACTCAGCATGATGTCCTCTAGCTCCAGCCATTTTCCTGCAAAGCTCATGATGTCGTCTTTCTTTACTGCTGCATAGAACTCCATTGTGTAGATGTACCACATTTTCTCTATCCACTCGTCAGTTGAGGGGCATTTGGGTTGGTTCCAGCTCCTTGCTATTGTGAAGAGAGCTGCAATAAACATGGCCGTGCATGTATCTCTGTGGTGGCGTAAGTCTTGAGGGTACATGCCCAGGAGTGGTATGGCTGGGTCGGGTGGCAAGTTCATTCCAAGTCTTCCAAGGGTTCTCCACACTGCTTTCCATAGTGGCTGTACGAGTTTACATTCCCACCAGCAGTGGATGAGTGTTCCCCTTTCCCCACAACCTCTCCAGCACTTGGTATCATTTGTTTTCTTGATCCTAGCCAGTCTTATTGGAGTAAGATGATATCTTAAAGTGGTTTTCATTTGCATTTCCTTAATGATTAGTGATGTTGAACAGTTCTTGAGGTGTTTCTCAGACATCTCTAATTCCTCACTTGTGAAGTCTCTGTTCAGTTCTTTGCTCCATCTATTGAGTGGGTCATTTGTTTTCTTTCTTCTTTGTTTCTTGAGTAGTTTATACATTCTGGAAATCAATGCTTTGTCAGATGTATCTGCAGTGTGAAGGTTTCCTCCCATTTTGTGGGATTTCTCTTCACTTCCTTGATTGTTTCTTTTGATGTACAGAAGCTTTTGAGTTTGATGAGGTCCCATTTGTCAATTGTCAATCTTAATTCTTGTTCAGCTACTGTCTAATTTAGGAAATCTTACACCTATGTCTTGTAGTCTGCTGCCAACTTTTTCTTCTATCACCTTCAGGGTTTGGGGTTTCACATTGAGGTCTTTGATCCATCTGGAGTTGACTCATAGATAATTTCTAAACAGAATTGCATCTTCACTGAACAATCCTTTCCTAGATAAAGACTACAAAGCCCACATAAGAGTGATCAAATAACCCAACAAATGTCTACAAACAGTAAAATTCTTTTTATAAATGTCTTCAGAGGAAGGTTTATATAATTTTTTGTTTGTTTGTTTTCTTTTGTTTCACACAGGGTTTCCCTGCAGCCCCAGCTGGTCTGGAACTCACTTTGTAGACCAGACTGACCCAGATCTCTTAAAAAGAAGGTTTTAAAAATTAAATTAAATTAATTAATTTATTTTGCTTTTGTAAGATAGGGTCTCATGTAACACAAGTTGGTCTTGAACTTGCTATGTCCTGAAGGCTGTCCTTGAAATTCTGATCCTTCTAACTCAGCCTCTTCCCATATGCTAAAGTAAGAGTCATATGCTAGCTTGCCTTGTAAAAGCAGAGTTTTCAAACCATTACCTTTTAAAGAAAGTTTGCCACACATTTGTACACAACGTGAGGTTTGGTTTGTTTGTGACTGAATTGCATCTTAAAGAAATGTAAGTGATTGATTAACTTTTAGGGAGTAGTATCCATTGAGAGAATACAAAGGCCCATTCACCTGAGAACTTGACAAGGGGGAGGTTTATTATGGGTTGGCTTATGGAGCAGTTGGTTCATGTGGTTGAACAGCCTGTGTCTGTTTGGGAGTGTTGTGGAATTGTTAGGAGGCTGAGCCTTGCTGGAGGAGGTGGGTGGCTGGGCATGGGCTCTGAGATTCTGGAGCATAGCAGGAATGTCCGTGCAGCTCCCATGCTTCCCTGTCACAATAGACTGTATCCCCTCCAAACCGTAAGCCAAATAAACCCTTTCTCCTTTAAAGTTGCTTTTGCCAAGGCATTTTATTACAGCAACAGGAATAAAACCAGGACAGCTTACTTGGCAGATCTTTTTGTCCACTGAAGAAGGCAAATCTGATTTAAGGCCCCATCATCACCTCTAAACTTATTAAAACAAGGAGCTCTTCTGTTTTCATCCTCTAAGAAGGGAACATGGGCCAAGAAGCACAAAAACACTTAGACTCCAGAACAAAACCTTTTATGTCTTCAGGGAAGAGTAGTACTCTTTCAAATCGAATGTTAACAGAGTATTTGGATATACCAAAGTATTACAAAACTTTTGTGAACATTTCCACTGTGCTGACGACCTAACTCAGGAATAGAGATTTATTGTATTTTCTTGCTGAAATATAAAAGGACTGATATAAATTCTGCCAAAGATGACTTTATTGACTGGGGAAATTATGCTATTAAAATTTATCCAAAGGGGCTTAAACCATGTTTTTTTTTTTTTTTCTCTCCACACAATTCTACCCTTCACTGGCAAAGAATGTATTGCTTATTCTAACTTTTTATAACATGAAAATCCCATTTCACAGCTTGAGGAAGGGTTTAATTTTTTTTTTTTACCTCAAACAATGTCAATCACAAATCTGTTGAGCAAGATACATCATTTTAAAAACCATATCAAAGAAAAATATTTAAATCGTTTTTTTTAATTTACCACCCAGGAAAATATTGTTAAATTTTATAATACAAAGTATTTCTATTTTATTCCAGAAAATGGTCTTGAGACAGAACTATTTATTCACAAATATCTTTTAGTATTTTATTTATTATTTTTATTTTCTGGATATGAGTATATTGCCTGTGTGCAAGTAAGTGCACCCATGTCATGCAGTACCTAAGGAGGTCAGAAGAGGGCATCAGATCCCCTGGAACTGGAGTTACAGACAGTTGTTAACCACCATGAGTGCTGGGAATTGAACCTGGGACCTCTGTAAGAGTAGCTAGTGTTCTTAACCACCAAGGCATTTTTCTAGTGCCCAAAAATTATTATTATGTTTTTTTAGAAAAACATTCTTCCATGGTGACAAAAGCTAGTTTATGACCAAGAAATATCAAATTTATGTAAAAGTATGTGCTTACATGCCTATGTTTATATCATCAGAGAAAACACTGAGAAGGCTCTCTGGCTTTCCTTAATTTTAGAGCATTCTAGTGAACCTTATGTAAACTTTAAATCTTGCTGTACTAAATGATCTCTTAGACATTTCCAGCTTTCACATCTTATGATTCTGTTTCAGAATATAGAATCAGAATTATTCTCCAACAGGACTGTTGTTTGTCTTTTGCCTACCATTGAAACAAAGATTTAAATTCTGGTTTGGTTTCCTCAAGCACAGATGAAAAGAAAAGCTTGTGTATTTATTTATTCTTACAGTTTTAGAGGGAAGATGTCCCAGGTCAAGGCCTTGACAGTATCCAGGTTCTGAGGCCTCTCTGCTTGGCTTCTGTTTCCATCTAGCCACATCTTCAGACTGTCTTCTCTATTCATACCCTGGAGTCTCAGTGTGCCCAACTTCTCCTTCCTGTAAGGAAGGATTCCCTTCTGATTGTTTTAAAGAACACTCCAACCAATTTAGTTTAGCTTAGTCATGCCTTCAAAAGAGTTATAGCCACAGAAAGCCACCACATTTTTAGGTGCTGAGACTGAAAATGTCAACATAGAGTATGTATGTGGTGGGGAGGGGAAATTCTGGCTGGAACAGGGATCTTAGGGACATTTAAGGATGGCTTTGGTAGGAAGAAGCACTTGCTTAGATATTCACATTTTTTTGTGAACTCCTAAGCATGTTTTGGAATTAACATATAGTTTATTTTCAGATGTCATAATTTGGGTATATGTGTGACGTATATATAGGCATATTTTGGAGCAATACAAATTGGAGGAAATAACAACAAAGGACTGGGTCAAAGAACTGACTGAAACAATAAACTTCTGCCCCAAACAGTAAACCTCTGTGTAGAAAAACTTTAAAAAGACAGAAAAAGATGTAAGACATGTGTGGTGGTTTGAATGAGAGTGTCCCCCACAGGCTTTAAGTATTCAGACATTTTGTCCCCAGTTGGTGGTACTGTGCTGGGAGGTCTTAGAAGGTGTGGCCATGCTGGTGGAAATACATCATTGGGGGTGGGCTTAGTGAGTTTAGCAAGTCTTGCAGTCTCCAGTCTCTCTCTCTCTCTTTACTTCCTGTGCTCATTGAAAGATGTGAACCTCAGCTTTCTGCTCCATCCCTGGCCACCATGCCTTCCACCACAGTGGACTTTGATTCCCTGGAACTGTCAATTGTAACCTAAAACTCTTCCTTTTATAAGTTCCCTTGGTCATGGTGGTTTATCACAGCAACAGAAAAGTGACTAATACTACTTGTGTGGCAGAATGCAACAGCTCTTGTGGGGTGAGGGACATGGAAAGGGGAATGAGTCTAAATTGGATTGAGAAATGTATGAAGTGCACAAAACTTCAATAAAAATATTAAAGAAAGAAAGAAGCAGTTGTTGAGGTCAGTTGTTGATGCCTCCCAAGGCAGGCTTCCTTATATAGAAAAGAAGAGAAGTTCACTTGTGATTAAAATTATGCCATAGATTAAAATTGTGGTTTAAGCAAGATATCTAAGTCTAGATAACAGAGCCCTGTGGAAGAAGGGTGTCAGTAGTCATGTGAAATGATGGGGTCAGTTAAGTGTAACAAGTGTCTTTCTGTAGGAATGAAACTTTGCCTGAGGCAAGAGCTTGTAAGACTTGTCCCACAAAACCTCTGAGAGTTATCCGATATCTCTGTGAGTTATCTGTAGGTCCAGAAGTTCTGGGATATTACAGTGTTTTCTTGCCTTGCCTATCTCTGCAAAGTTCCAGAACCAGATGGACACTTCCCTTGAGATATTGAGCAAAATGTGGCACCTCTAGTTTACTGGTTGCACAAACAGGAGCTCTGCAGCCCCCCTCCCCACACCCCATAGGAGCCAAGGTGGCTTGCCCTTCCCTTCCACCTGTCCCTCACTTCCTTGCACACAGCACAGTAACTTTTGGTATATAAGCACACTGCTGGCATGAATAAAAGAGAAAAAAATTTATCTCTGGGGATTTCTCTTAGTCCCTGTCTGTCTCTTTCTTTGACTTTCTTTCCTATCGGGTAACTTCCCCACGGTCTCCTCTCCCTCCTTGCCAGAGCTAAGCCTAGAGACTGTCGGCCTGCAGGCAGGAGACAGCATTGACAGTCCCATGGAACTGCCAGGGCCGGTTCAAGGAGGGAAGAATATTGTATGGATTTTGGCCATGCATCACTAAATGAATATCAGATGATTGTTAAACTTTGACATCTATTCTCTGAGAAATTTTGTAAATCAATTTAAAGCCACAAATCATTTCTTGTTTCCCACTTTCTGTGTCTTCCACTTCCCTCTGGGTTGCTGCTGTTTGTGCACTCTTCTGTGGTATCCTCTCATAGTCCTTCCATCACCTTTAGCTCTTTGTCTATTTCTATTGCCCATTTCTTTCTGATTCTATCCATAAAATCTAGTGATAACTCGGTGGACAAGTAGTTAAAACCTGTAAAAACTGACTGGCTGGGGGCTAGATAAAATTCTGTACTTTTGATTTATTTATGGAAATAAGGGAAGACTTTCATCAGAGAGAAGATAGAAGACTTGGAGAGGATGGTGAATGTCTGCACTAACTGAGAAGGCCAGAAGGAGAGGAAAGGAATGTTCAGGCTCTAAAGAATCTCGCTTTTGAAAAAAGAAAATGAAATAACAAACCTAAGGGAAGAGGTGGTTTTATGGTCTTACAATTATCAGAGAAAGATAAAAAGTAAATAAAAAGTAAAGAGGCCATCTCCATTTTTATCATGATCTGATTCCAATATACAGCCCTTAAATTGGACTGCTTCAGTTTGAAAAGTGAGGAGGTATTTTAAGGCAGAGATATTTTTCTTTCCTTCCCTTTGTTAAAAACTACCAAACATAGTGATGTTAGCTGTCATAACAATTGCAAGAACTTCTCACTTCCTTCAAGTGTAGGCAAATGGAAGATGTGAGCTGCATTTTATTTTTATGGTTCTACTTTTAAGCAATGTCAGCTGGTTTACATTGAAAATAAAAATCTTATCGCTGGGAGAATTATAATCCATAAACTGTTTTTTTTATTAAGTTTTTTATTTTCTGTTGTAGAGTTATTTGGGAATGGAAGAAAAGAGTCTGCGGAAAGGAAAAGTGGAAGAGAGAAGGGAAGGAGAGGAAGAAAATTTTAATAACTCTGCTAAACCTTGAACATTTTGTATCATTGGGAGACTGTGGGGCACAGACAAATATTGGTTCTTTTATTGATTTGTTACTATTTTGAAAAATACAATTACAGTGTTTTTTCCTCCTTATTTTAGAGTAATGCCATTCTGTAAGATTCTCACACAAATGGATATTGCTTTTGAAATACTGTTTCTCCATCATTTGGCCAATGTTGTAGTATTCAATTTACATGACTATAAATAGGATATCTATCTATCTATCTATCTATCTATTTATCAATCATCTATCTATCTGTTTACATTTTTGGAATGTTAGGTATAACAGATACTTGTCACATCATTCTTTTTTTAATTGACCCCAACATCATGACCTGGTTCTTCAGTGTCTATTGACTACTGATCTTTAATACTTGGCTATATATTACTTTAATATATTAGATACATGAAATTAGGGAATATAAATCTTATGAGTACAGAGAAATGGTACAGAAATGGAGCTTTTTATCCCAAGGTGACATTTTGGCAAATTTTGAAGAATATTTTTTTGGGGGGGGGTATTGTAGCTAATATGTAAAAGACATGTATGCTACTAAATTATCCCATAATATACTCAGTGGTTCCCACAACAAAAATTGTGCAATCTGAATTGTAAACAAGCCAGTTGAGGAATCCTGGCTGATAAAGAACACTTTTTAGGGGTCATATTCCAGGGAGAATGTGACCTCTCAAGTGATGCACCATTCTGAGAGCTGATTCCCTGGCCAGATCTTCCTTGTGGCTCTAATGCTCATTTTGTTCTATCACAGTGCAATTCAAGGTTACTGGGTGCTGGATTCTTGGCAAATGTTCACTGAATGAATGCTCTTTCATTTAACATATAAGAGGGCTGAGCTAGAATTGAGTAGCATCTGAAACGTCACACCTTTCAACCTGCTTTTCTATCTTTTCTATTTCCTTTGGTCACCTTTGCCTAAATGTTTTCCCATAGATTTATCTCTCCATAGTCCATAAATATGCCCTTTTTTTCCCTCTGTAATAAAATTATCTTTTCTTTTACTAGTCCCTATCATCAGAATTCTTTAATTGAAAGCTATCCAAAGATCAGGAAGGGATCTGAGTAATTATTTTTTATGTTATTTTTTTTATTGATGCTTTGTGCATTTCATACATCATTTTCCAATTCAGCTCAGGCGTATTTCCCTTTCCCTTCCCCCCTACCCCCACCCCATCCCAGATCATGCATTTTGCCATAACTGTCCTGCATCTTTCTCTGTTTTTTTTTATTTTTTTTATTTTTTAGCTATAAGTGATGATTCATGGGTACAAGCATCCTTCATATGAAACCAATTTGCATGCTGTTGTGCCCAAACCCCCACAGCCGCACCATCCAGGGGGGGTGAGGGGTTGCATGTTCAATCAAGTTGATCAAATAAGTGTCCAGACTACATTGCTGTAGTTTCACCATTCATCCCAATCGCAGCCCTTACATTCTACCACACCCCGTCTTCTGCAGATTGTTCCCTAGGCTTAGAAAAGGGGCACAGGTAGATGAGAAGCAAAACAGTCCACTCTCTCTGGAGCTGTTGTCTTGGACTCTGGTCAATTCTGGCTGTTTCCTTTCATGGGCTGACAGTTTGTCCAGGAATAACCTTTCAATCCTACTAATTAAGCACAAGCAATTAGATATATAGGTATTTAAACAGCACTAATAGTTACGGTTGGTTACTTTGGTATAGACACATATGTTTGGATGATATGTTAATCCATGAATTACATTTTTTCCTGTTAAATATGACAGGGTCTTACTGTGGCTTATAACATCTCCTAACCTGTAGAGGATGTAAGCTTGTGGCATCAGCCATGGGTTATTCCTCCAAGGAGAGAGCCAATAGCCAATTAGGTTTGGGATATACAGGCATATGGCTGCCTCTGCTGCACAGTATTTCCAGGCAGGTGGGATGTAGTCTCTTATAAAACTGGTAAAACTGCCTTCTTTAATTGACTAATAGTCATAAGAACTGTGAAAAGGATTATTCTCTGTTCAGAACCCAATATACTAAAGTCCTTAACCTATGCACTTAAGCAAAATATATTAATAAAGGAGCTCTGACATCAGCAATGGATTATTCTACCAGGGAGATGTTGGCCAGAGGATCCAAGGCCCCACAAAAGGTAAAGGCTCCTTGCCTGTAAACTGGGATACCTGCAAGAAGAGAGGCGATAAGGCCCTGCTGCCGAAGACCTGACGTTAACATGGGAAAGATGTATTGAGATCACACATGCAAGTGTACAGATGGCCTCTGGGCTACCAGGGAGTGTTACCAAAGGCCACTCAACCAATAAAGCAAATATGGGTCTCCCTGAGTCAAGCAAGACTCCACTGTCAGCACCAGCTACACCTCACCTGCCTGGGATCTGAGTAATTATAATAAATATAAGTTTAAATCATCAGTAATTATCTCAATCATAACCTCTTTACCCTTTCTTGGGATGTTTACTTCAATTTAATGATTACTTAAATTGGTGTGGGGGAAACACTATAGTCAGGAAATCTCCCTGCTGCTATTTGAATTTCTCTATCTGATAATTTTGGCCATAGACAGCATTTGTTTTGGAAGCAGGCAGATTGCCTGGCTAGTTCTTCCTGGTTTGAGTCCTTATAATCTGTTTTCACTAATTTCAAATGCCCAGCTCTAAAACTCTGAGAATGGAATGCTTATTCTATTAAGCCACCCAGCTGATGTATTTTGTTACAGAAGCTGAATTTGACGAATACACCAATTTTTGGTTTATTCATCTCAAAGAATGCCTGGAGATATGGGAAGGCTGTGTCAGGAGGGTTTCTGTTCACAGATCTATATAACGTGAATAATTTTTAAGTCTCATCTAAACTACCTAATAATAAAACAAATATTTTATTACTCTTTCTTCCTGCAATAATACTGTGCTGAGCTGAGCATGCTGCCTGATTCTGCTTCCTTGGAGTTATTGGCTGAGTTAGGAACAATACTGGGTAGGAAGACAACTTTGGCATTGGCAGCACCCTCATTAATCCCATTAGATCAAAACATTACACGGTGAGACAACAATAAGAGCATGTTATTTAAAATAATATCATTCTGTAAGATTCACTAAAGAGTCTGAAGAGAATGAGCCAGCAACAGAGAAAGCATGAGAAACCATAAATTTGCTTTGAACATATCTCTTGTCTCAGATTATGCCTAAATGTCAAACATTCCTGGTAATATATTTTTTTAATTGGTTTACTTAATTATAAAACAAATAATAGATACAGGTATATGACTTATCTATATATCAAATACAGATAGTTGTTATTTTGCTTATAATTCATGATCATCTAACTTTTCTCACAGATAAAAGTCTTGGCAGGGATGCATTAACATACTGCAATTTTTTGAAAACACATTATCAGTTTTTAATGACAAGGTCTCAAATAGCACAGTCTGGCATCTAACCCAACATTGAGGTACAAATGACATAGAAATTCTGATTCTTCCACCTCTTTTTCCTGAGTAGTGAGATCACAGGTATATATTAATATGTCTGGATATATGTGGTGCTGGGGCTTGGGCCCAGGGCTCCAAGCATGTTGGGCAAGCACTTTGCCAATTGAGCTACTTCAAAGATGCCAAAGGTTTTAGATATGGAGAAAATATCTGTAAAATAAAGAATGATATACTCAGCTTGAACAGGCTGGGACTCCTAGCTCAGCTGCTCAACAAATGATTATAATTAGACAATATTTATAATTTATGGCTATAATAGTTCTTATCTGTCCTTAATATAAGAATACCTTATTTATCACTTTATATGCTGCTATATGTTACTGTGATTTTGAGAAAAACCAGTGTTTGGCTTCAGGTTCCTTATTTCAAAGATAAAACAAGACATAAGAGTTTACTTTGAGAAAGAAACTTTAGAAAACTTATACTGCACATTACCTTTTTCTTTTTTGCTGACAGTTGATTACAGGGAATTTTGTGAATATAGGGTTCACCACATATGAACTCATCATACAAAATACAACGTAGGCTTCATGAGCAACTTTAGGATTTATGTCATGGGTCTTCACTGTTTCGACTGGTTTTTTCCTTCTTAGCTATTTTTCTTTTTTTAATTTTTTAAAATTTATTATTATTATTACTATTTAAAAAATTATTTTTTATTTATTTTTTACTTTTTTTAATGTGTATGAATGTACCATCTGCATGTAGGTTTGTGCACCTGTGTTGTGCAATGCCGCGGATGCCAAAAGAGGGTCTTGGATTCCCCTGGAACTGGAGTTCTCCTGGAATTGGAGTTACAGATGGTTCTTAGCCGCCATGTGGGTGCTGGGGATCGAACCCAGGTCCTCTGTGAGAGCAGTCGGTGCTCTTAACCGCTAGGCTATCTCTCCAGCCCCATTAAATTTATTATTATTTTTATGTGTATGAGTGTACTGTCTGCATGGAAGTTGGTGCACCCGTGTCATGCAATGCTGTGGAGGTCAGAAGAGGGCGTTAGATTCCCCTGGAACTGGAGTCAAAGATGGTTCTTAGCCTCCATGTGGGTGCTGGGAATCGAACCCTGGTCCTCTGCAAGAGCAGCTGGCGCACTTAACCGCTAGGCCATCTCTCCAGCCCCAGCTATTTTTCAAATAGAAGAATGTGGTTAGTTCAGTATAATCTAAACTTTGTGTATATTAATGATAAAAACCAACTAATTCTGTTTCTTTTCCTTAGACACTGCTGTGACAGCATGGTAACTTAAGTTAGTGATAGCTTAGTATTAATTCTGTTATTAACTCATAGGAGACTTGGAAAGGTTCAACTCATCTCTCTTGAATTCTATGTGTTAGATATAAAATCCATGTTTTTTAAAAAAATGTACATGTTTAGAAAAGTAAATATATGCATATGTCCTTATTGAGAAATCCATAAATTATATGAATGATAAAGAACAATAAAATCAAGATTCAGGCAAGGGGTACTTGTTCGCTAAAGAGAGGCTGTTCACTAAGACAATAGAAAAGATGCCTCATGCAAGGCTTTAAACTGTGAAAATGCAAATTCATTTAAAAGGAGAAGGCCTAAACTGAGAATGCTGATGAAGAGGCTCCCTGTGTAAAATCAAACACCCAGGAAACTATTTTCCCAAGTTCACAGAGGCTGCAACCACTATAGTAGAAGGGGCTAGACCACATCTCAAACTGTCAGAAGAACTTGGTAATGTCATCTACATGGTACTTGTTTTCAGGCAGAAATTGCAGAAGTTATTGGGTCATGGAGGCTTGCACCAAATTTCCAGACAATGTACTCATGGTCAGATTCCCTTCAAAGAGTTCCTGAGAGGTTATTATGTGTAGCTTTGAAGACAAAGTTGCAGTTGTGACCCTGGACATTGGCAGTGCCCAGATGATGGGATGTTTGTTAAAGGTAGGTATAGGTATAGAGAAGTAGGTCAGGAAAGAGGCTAAGCATGATCTAGGTAGCAGACCTGGATAGAGACCTGTTTGCAGCTCATCGAATTCAGATAATGTCGGTACAAACTCCAGATCCCAACATGGAACTGCAGATTTTGGTGTATTTTTTTTATAATGGTATACTTAGTATAATATTTTTATTATATTATTGTGTAGAATATGTATGCAATTATATTATCTACCATATTTAAGTTTTGATTTATAAATATAGTTTTATTGCATTTTTGTGGATTTTATACTATTCATCTTAATTATATTTCATTCTACATAGCTCCCCCTTCCCTATCTGCATCCACAGGACCTCATGCTTTTTGTTATGTATGTTAAGACCTATCAAGTCAAGGTTGTTTACACAGATGTCATAGTGGATAAATACATGCCCTACTGTATTTTGGTCTGTTTGAGGTCCAATTTCTCCTTGCTATATCCTTTTCCTCCCATTTACAAGGGGAATATTACTGCGTGCCATTTTATACTGAATGCATATAACTTGGTTTTTGGTTTTACAAGGGATCACAGTGGAGACAGTATCTTGAGTTCTAGTAGAGTCTGAAATTTGGGGTTTTGAGCAGTGCTAGAAACAGTTAAGATCTGGGAATAAATGAACCCTTTTTTTTCTTCTTAAGGTTATACTACTTAATTTTGGTGATGAGAGTTTATAAAGGTTGTATTGCTATCATACACAGACAGAAATGCTTCCATTTGGAGAAAACACCTTATATTGTCTATGGATGCCTTGATATATTCTGAATATGTTATAACATTACAGAATTCTTAACATTATCATACACATATGTACACACATTGGAGAAAACACCTTACACTGTCTATCGATGGTCTGATGGATTTTTATCTTCTTATTTTTTTAAATGTCTGAATTCAGTTATTTATTTAAAAGTTAAGTAATGTTTTACATTGTTATTTTGTAAGATGTTATTTTATTTTATTTTTTAAGGGATTCACAATATAAGGGCACAGTTGTTTTCAGATCACATTGACATTGCTCAGTTTGCCATACAATTAGGTAATTGGTGTTAGCATCCACGGATGAGGGATACCATTCATCATTTGTTTTTCTGGGACTGTGTAACTTCACTCAGCATGATATCTTCTAGTTCCAGCCATTTACCTGCAAAGCTCATGATGTCATCTTTCTTTACTGCATAGAACTCCATTGTGTAAATGTACCACATTTTCTCTATCTACTCGTAAGTTGGGGGGCACTTGGGTTGGTTCCAGCTCCTTGCTATTGTGAAGAGAACTGAAATAAACATGGCTGTACATGTATCTCTGTGGTAAGCTGAGTCTTGTGGGTACATACCCAGGAGTTGTATGGCTGGGTCAGGTGGCAAGTTCATTCGAAGTCTTTCAAGGATTCCCCACACTGCTTTCCATAGTGGCTGTATGAGTTTACATTCCCACCAGCAGTGGATGAGTGTTCCCCTTTCCCCACAACCTCTCCAGCACTTGGTATCATTTGTTTTCTTGATCCTAGCCAGTCTTATTGGAGTAAGATGATATCTTAAAGTGGTTGATTTGACATTTCCTAATGATGTGTACTGTTGAAACACTTCTTAAGATGTTCTCAGCCATCTCTAATTCCTCACTCTGTAGTCTCTGATCAGGCTCTTTGCTCCATCATTGGTGGGTCATTTGTTTTCTTTTCTTTGTTTTTTGAGTAGTTATTATTATTCTGGAATATCAATGCTTTGGTGAAGGTTTCCTCCCACTGTGTGGGTTTTCTCTTCACTTCCTTGATTGTTTCTTTTGATGTACAGAAGCTTTTGAGTTTAATGAGGTCCCATTTGTCAATTGTTGACCTTAATTCTTGCACAGCTGCTGTCTGATTTGGGAAGTCTTTTCCTATGTCTATGTCTTGTAGTCTGCTGCCAACTTTTCCTTCTATCGCCTTCAGAGTTTGGAGTTTCACGTTGTTGAGGTCTTTGATCCATCTGGAGTTGACTTTTGTACAGGGTGAGAGATAGGGGTTTAATTTCATTCTTCTACAAGTGGTGATCCAGTTTTGCCAACACCACTTGCTGAAGATGCTGTCTTTCATCCATTGTGTCTGGTGTCATAGTACCATGTAGTTAGGCTGCACCCTATAGAAAGAGTTTTATATAATCTGCACCCTGATCTATAAGGAGGGAACTATACATTGCTAGTTTAAATAGCTTTCATTTTTTGTTGGCCTATAAAGACAAAAATAAAATGTTCCTTTCTGCTTTAACAATATCTAATTAGTGACATTTCCTTCAACAGTTTCTATCTTTTTTATTGGCTCTAGTCAAACAGTTTTATATATCCTACAACATGTCTCATCTTTTTTATTTCTTTTAAACTTCATTATCTTTTTGATGACACAATAATTTTCTTTCCATCTTGTATCTCTCTTTAGCTGACATCGTCACTTTGCCTTTTTTTTTTTTTTTTTTTACAACTACGCAAGCTCTTATCCATTTGTTTTGGTAACTTTTAATGGAAAATTCACTTTCTATGAAGTATATGCTAGTATTTTTAGAAATACTTAATCGGATTTTTGAAAGGTTAGGTGAGCAGATTAAACAAGAAACATATAAATGTGACAAAGTTGCTTCATGAGAATACACCAGGGAGGATTTGGGTAAATAGTGACAAATTACATTAAAGTGATATCCTATTTTTCCTGAGTGTCTTCTCTAACAACCTTGTCTTCATCAAGTTTTTTTAGGAAATCTGTTGTATGGTCTTTAAATTTATGGTTCAGAAATATTCATGCATATCAAAGAGAAACAAGTCCTGCAAGTAGTCAGTAACAAATGGAGAAAGGAGAAAACAGGATAGTCACCAGTTAAAACTCAACCTTTATACTGACTTTAAGAACCACAGTCAAGCATCATTACAAGCATCTTTCAGAATTCCAAGGCATATCAAAGACCATTTGATCTGTAGAGTTATTTATTCAGATCCACTAAGCCTGTTGTTGCAGAAAACATTCTAGTGAGAGACAGGAAAGTATTGCATGTCATTCCTCATCTGCATTATTTCTTCCATAGCTACTATTCTGTGACAGCCATCCTTCCCTCTCTGGTTCTTGTCTGTCCTTTTAATTGGGGTTGTACCATTTTGATAAGAAAAGGCAATCAAACTTGTTGGTTACATTTGCATATATAATCATATTTCTCCCAGAGACTCACACTCTTATTAAATTTGAACTAAAAGAGAATAGTAATGAGTGGATGGAGAGGTGCAGGATCGCCTTTGTGCTGTCACTAGTTAATATATTCTGGACACTGCAGATCTTTTGACATAAAGATAGCTAACCAAGTAAATGAAGTGGGAAAAGGGGCATGACTGAAATGATTTCAGACTACACAGGGGAAGTGTGGCCGAACATGTCAGCGTCAATGGTGAGATGTGGGGAAAAGGGCTATGCAAGGATGCTAAGAGTCTGCACTCTGAAGCTGGAGAGGACTTTTGAAATATGACTTACCCATTTGTTAGTTGAGCTTACCTCACTGAGTTTTGACAGGCAAAGTGATGATAAAACAGTGCCCATCTCACAGGTTGATTGTGAGAATAAAATGAAATAGCAAATGAGAAGTGCTTGACTTGGTGACTGATATTACTAACCTGAAATATTTATTCATAGATCATTTAGACATGCCAGTCTAAGGAGGGTTATTTAAGTCCTTACAAACTAAATATTTGATTTTTATGCATATATTTGAAATAACATTTATTATAGGGGTTCATATACATATAGGAAATATACATGTGTATAATTAAATGTATATATGTATCAAGTGTATGTGTATATATGTATATTAAAAGCAAACAACAGCTGAAGTTTTCTTAAATAACATGGAGATTATCCTCTGTGTTCCTTAGTGTATTCATTTTCATGTGTAAAGGCTTGTTCCTAGCACTCCATGTCTATATGAAGAAGCATACTTACAGTGCTCATCTTTTAATGCCCTTGTACATATATAGTTGTCACGATAGCATCAATCCAGCTTCAGTGACTTTTAGGTCCAGGTCATATGTCATGATTTTATTTTTCAAATGAAGACAAGTACTCTGAAAGTAATTCTGACATTTAGAGAAATATTTAATTGTGTTCATTATTTTATTTCATCTACATGACACCTCTTCTGTGAATTGAATACTTAAATTATTCATATTTATAAGAAGAAAGACTGAAGCCAGAATATCATAAAAATTTAGCCACGATATTAAATGGATAAGTGAAGAAATTAGAATTTAATATCCTAATTATTATGGTTTTTAATTTTTATTTGTTTTTTTGTGACAGGGTCTCACTGTGTAGCTTGATTGGCCTGGAACTCACTATGTAGGCCAGGCTGACTTTATACACATGGTTATTCTACCAGCCTGATGCACTATGCATGCATGGACACTGTCATTATTTTTCTTCTATAAATGTTTCACTCAAAATTATAGAGCAGAGTAGTCCCTTGAAGTTGCAGAAGCATGTTCTAAAAAAAATTGTCATAGAGACAGAACTTTTGCAGACCTTTTATATAACTTTCTCTTTTCTCCTTGGTGATATGAGTTCACTATGTAGCTTCTCACTTGCATCTCTTAAATTATGCAAACATTTCATTCCACACATAATATTTCCATGTTAATTGTGAATAAAGCTCTGTGTTCTCTGTACGATCTTCATTGGGGGCTCATTAGGTCCCATTCCCAATTCTCAAGTTGATACACTGTGTTAGTACAAAAGGGTCTCAGAATGTGACTGTATTTGAATACAGGGTCTTCAAATGGTAACTGAGGCTAAATGAGATCACTGAAGTGGACTATTGTTCAATCTCCTTAAGAAGAGTGGGACACAGGCACACCCAATGAGAAGACCCGAAGATACTGAAGAAGACTTCACCTCCACGCCAAGGAGAGAAACCCTCAAGAGACATGAATTCTGATTACCCCTCCAGAACTGTCACCCTGCAGAAATGTGAGAAAGAGAACTTCTGCCATTTGGATTACATACCATGTGGTTTAGTTATGGTAGCTATAGCATGCTAAGAATACTTAGTATCTGGTAGAATGATCCTTAAGAAAGAAGTGCCTTTTTTATAATATTATTTATTCTCAGTTATACCACATATTCTTCAAAATTAAAGGGGGGAAATATTCCAGTTGCTTTCCTGAGATTCAGTGCTCACTGTGAAAATAAAAGAACAGTAATATTTGGGGGCATGATTCAAATGCTCATTAACTCTTTTGATGGTTAGCTTTAATTATAAACTCATCACAACATCGAATCACTTGGGAAGAGTCCCTTGATGAGGGGTCGTCCACAGGGTTTGCCTATGGGCATGTCCATGGAGTATTGTTTTAATTAAGAAAACTTATATGGGAAAACACAGCCCAGTGTGGGAGGCCCCACAGGCAGGGGTCTTGAACTGTGTACGTGGAGAAATCGAGCTGAGCACCAGCAGGCACACAGGCAAGCATGTATGTGCTAGGTTCTCTCTCTGGACTGTAGATGTGAGATAATGAGCTGTTTAATGTTCCTGTCTTTACTTCCTCACAATGGAAGATTGTGATGTGGAATTATATGCTGTAGTAAACCCTTTCACCACTAAGCTGCCGTTTGTCAGAGTATTTTATCACAGTATCAGAAACTACGACAACCCATCTACACAAGTTCTCCAAAGACGAAAGTACTGAATTCCTTCAGAAACTGACGAAACCAATATCAGGACTCTGAATTTATTCCAACACAGACTCCTTTATGTTTTCTTTAATCCCAAGAACAAGAGCCAAAGGCCACTTGTAGGCTCTTTAGATTAGACTGAAGTCGAGAAAATTAAGTGATAAGGAAGGTAATGAAATACTTCTAATGGAGAAAAGAATCATGCTTGTTAATGGAATGATAGAGCCGTTGTTCATTTACATCTAAGCAGTTCACATAAACATCTGTATGTTATTTAAATTACCAACAAGCAATCAGAACAGAACATTTTATGGTAAATCTAAATTTTTTTCTTGAATGAAATCACTAAACATACATGCTAGCTTCAAATCCAAGAAGACTACATAGAATGGTAACATATAAAGAAATCTTGCAAGTGGAAGGGTGTTTAATATGAGGTTAACACTAAATTGAACCATTATTCAGTGCTATTAAAATGTCAAATGTTAGAGTAACAAATTTGAAAGATACTTCATTTGGAGATCTTTCAGAAGCATACACAGAATATAAATATAAGGTGGTCAGTCTCTCCTCATAATGGATTGAGAAATCTAACTTGCCTGCTGACTGGGGAAATTATTTAGAATATAAATATAACAATTTATTTATTGATTTTGTATCTTAGGAAATATCAAGAAGAATTGTCTGATATGAGTACAGACCTTGGGCTTACTAAAATCAATATGTATCTCTCAGGTCAATCAATTTATTGATGTTCATCTCAATGAGAATTCAGTATGTGTGTAATAACACTATGAATTGAATCTCAACACTGAAAGTTTATAATATTGAATTCAGCTTTTCTTCCCAGAGAATCATTTCACCCCTCTTGATTTTACATGGTATATAGCAGATCCAAGAGAAAATAATTTAAGGTCCATAGATATTTTAGACATTTTGCTTCTCACACAACTTAGTAATTGAAAGAAAAAAACCTTCACATGATTTAAAATAAAGTCCAGAGTAAACCCTCCTTATACTCTCTATAATTTTTCACAATTAACTTTTCATCAGGGGTATAGACATTGTATGAAGCTATGAATTGTAATAGCAGATTTTCTAGTAAAATATATTATGATTTTTAAAAAGCAAATCTTAAAAATGTCTATTTATTAGTTTTAAATTATATGTGCATGAGTATATTGCCTGGACATATGTAAGTATACCTACGTTATAGAGGTCAGAAAAGGGCATTGGATCCCCTGGAAGTGAAGCCATGGATAGTTTCTAGCTGCCACGTGGGCGCTGAAAAGTGAACCGGAGTCCTCTGTAAGAGCAACTAGTGCTCTCAACCACTAAGCCATCTCTCCAGCCCCCAAAGTAAATTTTAATAACTGTGGTAACTAGAGGTTAAAAGCTCCTAAAATAATAATCTTAATAGGCAAGCACCAGCTAATTAATTGTGGTAGCATCGAAGAAGCATCCATCACATATGCACACGGAATTCAAGCCAGCATCATAAGCTAATGCAAAGAAGCAAATCCAAAATACATCTGTTTCACAAGCCTACTGTGTGGATTCACCATTTCTAGAAATTAAAAAGATTTTTTGAAGCCAAATTTATTACAGCATCATGATATACTAGTTATCATGATTGACAAAAACCTTTGAATGTGGCCAGTGGCTTTGGTATTGCAGGCAGGCTTTAAGTTCTATACCAGCACATGCATCAGTGTAGAAGAAGCTTCTCATGTTTCTCATCTTTGATCTGACCTGTAAGTCTTGAGGGCAGCTGCAGCCTGTGACTATAATGCCAAAGGAAATGAAGTCTCTTGACCTACCACCCCCTTTCATATTTCTTTTGTTTACTGATTTGATCATACTTTGGAATGAATTTGCTTTCTTTTACTGTTTCTGTTTCACCTAGGCTGCTGTAACTACAATATCATATCTAAAGACATAATTTTTTTGCTGAGTGATGTGTTTTCATTGGTTTTGTTCTCTAATTATGATCATCTTTCCCATAATACATCTCCAGGAAGTGTGGGTTTCTTTCTCTGACACTTCAAACATGACAGTGTCTGCATGTTCTCGATGTGAACATTTACTAAGTTGTCCTTGCTTATATAAAACTTTTCCTTAAAAATATATCTGTATAAATTATATACATTTATCCTCTTCTCTAGTTATTTCTATCATTTTCCTTCTCTTCCAGGAAAAATTTTCATTTGTACTTTGTTATTCTTTATTTTTGGTGTGCACTTTCATTTTCTCTGTATAGTGTTTATTTTCTTACCTTAATCCCTAATTTTTCAAATACCACTATTTTGGGTTTCTTTGTATGACTATCAACAGATTTTTACGCTATATTTCTAGTTGTTATTGGTTATGCTTTTTTTCCTAGGAAATATTCTGTCTTTGCTTTTGAGCATTTGCTGGACACCCCATTTTCCTTTCCTTCTCCTAAATTCTAATTCCCATGAATTTTTATAGAATTCAAAGCCGAATTAAACTATATCCAGCAGAGTTGGTTGTATTAATAGTTTTATCTCACTAGTTACTCATATGGTACTTCTTTAGACTTGAGCCCTCCTAATTCTCATCACCACTATCACTAAGTCAGTAAGTTCTATTTCTTTTTACCTGCCCAGTGGAACTTTGGAGTTCTATTGTTTGTCTGTTTTGTATATCAAGTTGAGTAGGAACTGAATTACACTGTCATATCTCCCAAACTATTGTAAGAGATTTATAACTGGAGACTCTGCTTCTAGCCTTTAACTATACTATGCCTTCCATACAGTTTACAGACATATCTTAAAATGTAGATCCAATTATATATCATTTTAAGAAAAAAAATGATTGCTCATGAGCTATAGAATACATCCAAATTACTAAAACTGGCATTTATATGTTATGAAAACTGATTTCATTTTATTTATTCAGACTGCTTCTTTTTTCTTTCTCTTTCTTTTTGAGACAGGGTCTGCCTGTAGTCCCAGCTGGCCTGGAATTCACTGTGTAGACCAGGCCGGCCTTGAATTGACAGAGATCTACCTGCCTGTGCCTCCTGAGTGCTGGTATTAAAGGCATGTGCCACCACAGCTGGCTATTCGGACTACATCTTCGTATAATTTACTTTATTAAACAGCCATTTTCCCCAGTATGCAATATGTTTTCATGCTTTCTTGTTTTGTTTCTCTTTGATTTAGAATTTTTTCTCTACTTTCTGTCCTGTCTGTGTAAGCTCATTCATCCTTAAAGCATTAAATTTGTTTATTCTTCCCTGTATTGTAACTGATTGTCTAATTTTTTTTATTTTATAGACACTTGTAAAACCGAAATAAATTTATTCCTAATTCTATATTCATTTCATTATTTACATCTCTCTCTTTTATTTTCTTTCCTCTTCTCTCATACAACAGAAAGATTCATTAAAATATTTCTGGAACATAACTGTGATGTTGGGAGACTTCATAGACCAATGAAAATAAGTTCCACACACTTTTTTTGGAGAAATTACTTTACACAAAACAAATTATAGTTTGGCAATAAAGGAACAGTAACAATTAGTCATTAATAAAAGATTCCATTTTTAAGAGCTTGTATCAAATGCCTTACAGATCCATACAAGCTGGCTTCACTAGTCTTTGCTCTTCAGTCCTTCATCCAGATTCTTCTCTGCAACCATTTCTTTAATGTACAGCCTGTACCCAATAAGTTCCCATGAACTTAATTATCTGAGCCACTGAAACTTAGCTAGTGGTTATACTAATTCTAATTCTTTACTTGTGAGAGGTAGGAGCAGGGAATACAATGTGCTTGGAAAGGATTATTGGACAGAATATTCACCAAAAACTTTTATAAAACTAACAAAACTAAATCTTGCCTATAAGTCCATGGTAGTTATTAATAGATGTTCATATACATCTACATTGAAACATTTTATTTAACATTCAATTACTTAGTTGAAATAATTCATAGAAAAAGTTAAAAATAAATATGAACAAGAGATATCTCAGTTATTATTACTTTAAACCATTCAATTAGGCTTTATGTCTACAAACTTGCATGCTATTTTAATAAAAAGTAGGAAGCTGGGCCAAATTTGTTCTTTTAGCTAAAAACATATTTGGAATACTTCCTATGTTATTAAAGGCAGTATTTCTAGTCATGGCATATTATCTAAATGCAGAGATTTATTCTGGTTTAATTAACCTGTAGATATTCAGTATTTAAAATTGCTTCTGCATAAATTGTCTCTTAAAATTTTGAGAAAGATTTAATAGAACGTACTTGGATGGATAAGAGCATTATGGGGAACAGGAAAGTCTGAGAGAGCACAGAAGTCCAGTGTCCTCCCAGGACATCTTTCTAGATCTGTAACCCTGACTCAGAGTTACAATACCAAAAAAAGAAGAAAAATATATAAGTGTATTCAGCTTGAACATCCAACTGATTTAAAATCTTTTGATGACTCAAAGTACAGTTCCAGACATCAGAAATGAAATCTTAATCTCAACCATTTAAATGTTAAATAACTCTATTTCATTATTAATACAACTAATATTTTATTCATTGCACATACCAAAAAGATCAGAGTTCATTCACTCTTTCATTCATTAAACACAGCTATGACAGCCTTCCTGTGTTGCTGGGATGGAAAGAAAAGAGAAAAATGAATATCATAATTTTCAGTGTTGTTCAGTAGGAGATGAAAGCCATTTGGGTGGCCCACTGACTCAGTTCAACAAGTTCCTGCAGTTATTCTTTTAATGCCCAGTTCATCAGAGTGGCTTTGGCGTGGTCAGTGTTCTCTCTAATTTGGCTACTTCCTTCCAGTGCTCCAAACACACCCTGTGTGTCATACTTCTCCACCTTCCATCTAGATGTTCTTTTTGCAGATGGGGAAACACAATTAAGACCAGCACTTAACTGTTGTTCAGTGTTTCCTGTCCATTTCCACTGGTGTTATGAAATACATTTTGAGTTTTGTTCCTTGTAATAAATAGATATTTTTAGGCAAAATAGGAAGACATACATGACTAAAAAAATCTTGGAATCCTTGGCAATTCTGTAGTAACTGTGATAGACTTCCCATACTAATGTGATAATACCATGGTTCTTGTGCTTCAGACTAAGTGTGACCTGTGTTTTCCATGATCCTGTGCTTTGTACTGATCACTGGAGTGTCCCACATTATAATTTAATGGTTTGTTTAGTTATTATAATAAATTTTAAGTCCCTTAAAGGGGGTGAACTAAGTTCTTTATTACAGAAGTGAAACACAACTTATGAGAAAAATGCAGATTGGATGAGTAAATAATTGAATGGAACTTGTTGAGCAAGATAAAATCATATGTAGTAAATATCTGTCAATATTCCATTATATTTACTTTTTACTTGGATCTACTGCAAGTATGTCAAATATAGAAACCAAAATTAAGTAAATTACCTTATGTTCAGTGAATAAACCATTCTGTGTTCAATATCCAATGTCTTTTTGGTTTCCTATATCCTGAATGAGATGAGTAGAAGTCTTGTTGTGAGCAGGCTATGCTCAACTCCAAGTTACTCCATATTACATAAAACAGTAGCTTTTCAGGTTGTGCATTATCCTAAGGCTAACCATTTTGTAAGCAGCAGATTTTGCTTTATTTTGTTGGAGAAAGATAACTGCAGATTCTGGGTAGACTGGAAATTGTACCATCTGTCAGGTACCAACTATTCAGCACAGACTTAGTCTTGGGACTAGACAGGGAGCCAGAGTGTATTAGCCACTTTTCTGTTGCTGTGATAAAACCACCATGACCGGGCTGGAGAGATGGCCTAGCGGTTGAGAGCACTGACCGCTCTTGCAGGATCCCCAGCACCCACATGGCGGCGGAGGGCCGTCTGGGACTCCAATTCCAGGAGAACTCCAGCTCCAGGGGAATCCGAGACCCTCTTCTGGCCTACGCGGCATTGCACGACACGGGTGCACGAACCTGCATGCAGACAGCACATTGATACACATACAGAAATAAATTAAAAAAAAAAGAAAAACCACCATGACCAAGGGAACTTAAAAAAGAGTTTGTTTGAGTTTTTGATTGACAGTTCCAGGGAATTAGAGTCCATTGTGGTGGGGAAGCATGGTGGCAGGAGCTGGAGCAGAAAGCCAAGGTTCACATCTTCAAGTGGGCACATGAACGAGAGAGAGAGAGAGAGAGAGAGAGAGAGAGAGAGAGAGAGAGCAAATGGAGATTGGCAAGGCTTTTTGAACTCTCTAAGCCTGCCCCCAGTGATGTACTTCCTCCAGCATGGCCACACCTTCTAAGAACTCCCAAAACAGTGCCACCCACAGGGTACAAAATGTCTCAATACTTGAAGCTTTATGGGGAACATTCTCATTCAAACCACCGCATGGAGTATAAGCTCATTTGGGAAAACTGAAATTATAGCTGTACATGGGTAAATTATAACCATGTCAGGGAGACAGCAAAGTTGTATAATGGAAATATGCTGGGCCATAAAACCTTATCAGGCAAACCAGGCCCAAGAACTTATGGGACAGACCAGGTCAAGAAAAATCTCTCACGTGGAACCCATAAAGTGATAGACACTTAATACTTCAATGAAATGGCCCCACATCAACTTACAATCTGATACCAGGGTGTGGGTCAAGGTTCAAGAACTCCCATACTATTCCTAAGGGACTCAGCTCAGTGCTCTGCTGTTTGTGTGTCCTAATCAGCTAGGCACCTGCCCATCTACCTGTTAGCCTATCTGGACCTGGAACTGTCCTGATGTTTCTTGGTCCTGATTTGTTTCTGCTCTGGATCCCTTGTTATTTCAGCCTTTCATGTAGCAACTGAAATCCATGGCTTCCGTCTTAAACCTAACTCCAGCATCTCTAGCAGAATACCCCACCTCTAAGTTGATCTGGTCCATCATCTTATCAATACAGATTCTTTTTCAGCCCACTTCTGAGCCCTCTAGAACTCTGCTGAAGCCCTTCCAATTAGTATTCATCCCGTATCTCATATATATGCATAGAGACAAACAGTTATATTTACTGTGTGCTGTGTGATATGAGAATTAATACTAGTAATCAAGATTGAAGTAAAATAGCCTGCATTCACCTCTACCAAGCTACCAAAGTGGGTTGATAATATGACACATTGCTATCATAGAAACAGCTAAACTTGGTGAATCTATTGCTATTTAAAAAATCTGACAAAAAACCTGGAAAGACACAAACATGTTCATCCATGTTTCCAGAATATTGTGCTCTGGACAATGTCCAAATCACAATCTAGAGGTCACCCTTAAGCACTGTCATTTTTCTTTACATGTCCCCAGTCCTCACTCTTGTTTGCTTCTGTGATTTTTTTTTAATTTTATTTATTTCTGTATGTGTATCAATGTACTGTCTGCATGCAGGTTTGTCTACCCTTGTCGTGCAATGCCGCGGAAGTCAGAAGAGGGTCTTGGATTCCCCTGGAACTGGAGTCCTCCTGGAATTGGAGTTTCAGATGGCTCTCGGCTGTGATGTGGGTGCTGGGGATCGAACCCGGGTCCTCTGTAAGAGCGGTCGGCGCTCTTAATGGCTAGGCCATCTCTCCAGCCCATGCTTCTGTGATTTTGATTTGCTTTTTCTCAGGCCTATTTTTGAGACCATAGTCCAAGCTAGGAAAACACACTTGTCACAATATGCTTTTACCTTGCTTTCCTTCCTGCTACACAATCACTTTTAACAATACTTAGAGATTTTCATCATGTTATTAGGATGCTAGACAGATGTTAACAGGCTGAATGTCCACCAGAATAATCCCTCACTCACAGACTTTGGATTCTCACCTCCCATTTCCCTGGGAACTCTAGAAAAGGACTTACTTCATACCACATGGAAAGATAGAAGTATCTGTCCAGTGGGCTTTGTTGAGGCCCATTAAGGCAAATCTCCTAGTTAAACATAATGGGATGTGAATTCTACCTCAAGCCCAGGTTTCGTATTGTTGAAGTCATGACCTTCTAATCTGCCCCAGCCATTAAAACATGACATGCTTTTGTCTCTTCTCTAAAATTAATTTGATGAGGCCAGTTAATCACTTGAATAGGGGTGCACCTTGCTCCACTAAGAAATCTGCTTCACCTGAGAAGACATATTATGAAGGTGGGGGGGGGATTATTCCCTTAATGAGATAATATGCTATTCTTTTCCAGAAGCCTCTGTCCTGGTCACAGCTATTTGCAAAGAACACTGTGGCATCCAGCTACCTACTTTTCTAACTGCAAAGAATAGCTCTTCATTTTTTCCTTATTGCATCTTTTTGGGGGTAGGAGCAATACTGGCTAAAGCCTGAACATACTTTTCTGTACACTCTGAGATTTCCCACTCAGCCTTTGTCATATATTAGATAGTAAGGCAGATATTAGCATGCAGGGGCCATGGACTTCGGACTGCAGCTCTTGCTGCCTGGGAACCTTAGACAGGGGCATGCCTCCTCAGGCTTTACATTGCCCTTTGGAAAGGTAGAGGTGTCTGGGCTTTCTTGAGGCCCAATAAGACAAAGCTGGTTCCTCCAGGTTAAAAAGATTGAAACGAGAACTCTACCTCAAACTTCCACCATTAAAACCAAAACCCAACAAACAAACAAGCAAACAAACAAAAAAACAGGCCTGGCTTTCCCTCTCTTCTCCATCTTCTTTATCCTGGCAACTGCCAAAATTGACATTTTACCTCCCTTGTTGTTAGTAACATTTTCCTTTAGCTTCCTTCCTTCTGAGTCATTTTTTATTTTATTTTTTATTTTATTTTTTATTTTTTATTTATTTCTGTATGTGTTTGAATGTACTGTCTGCATGCAGGTTTGTGCGGCCCGTGTCGTGCAATGCTGCGAAGGTCAGAAGAGGGTCTCGGATTCCCCTGGAACTGGAGTGCTCCTGAAATTGGAGTTTCAGACGGTTTTCGGCCGCCATGTGGGTGCTGGGGATCGAACCTGGGTCCTCTGTAAGAGCGGTCGGCGCTCTTAACCGCTAGGCCATCTCTCCAGCCCTGAGTCATTTTTTAAATTCTTTTATTTATTAGACTAAGATAACTCCAAAGAACCCCATTTTCCCCAGTTACAATGTTACTTCTTATTAAACGATTTTGGACTTTCAACTCTCATCTCATTTCCCAAGTCAGTCTATATAATGTAGCTCTATTGCAGCATTTTAGTTCTCCCAGATCAGCCTGGTCTTTCTAGCTTCTGGTTTCAGGGCTGTCACATGGGGCATCATTGCTGGTGACAGAGACAGGGTCAATGAGTGTCCCTTCGGGTTATACAACACAACTTCAAATTGTACCAGTCATTTTTCTGAAAAATTTTCCATCATGGAATCCTATTCAACCTTTCTCCTTGTTTCTTATTCATTGGTTGTTGGTTTCTGGTTAGGCAGCTCGTGACCCTCCATGATTGTTGAGCATTTTTTGTGTTCTGCCTCTGAAGTAAATTATCTTACACCTGTCATGGCATTTCTTAGTCTTCCTTCTTGCTTTCCCTTATGGACTTCCAGCATGGTGGAAACAAAGGCTGTTTCTGCCATGTCTGTTTGCTACTCAGCATCTCCTGATATTTATTCTCTAGGCTTTGGCCATTTGTGTCTATTTGTGTTCATGGCCATCTATTGCATGAGCGAGTTTCACTGATGAGAGTTGAAAGATGCATTAGTGTTCGCTCCACCCCTTGTTACACTATGTTCTGTGAGCCTTAGGTGCAGAGGTTGCATTGTAGATGTGTCACTTAGGGTTGTGGAATTCATAATCTCTCTCTCTCTCTCTCTCTCTCTCTCTCTCTCTCTCTCTCTCTTTCTCTCTCTGAGCAGTTGGGAAACTAATAATCTCCATCTATTTCAAAAGAAGCTTCTTTGATAAGTGGTGACTGGGATACTTGTCTGTATATCTAAGGATCCATATACAGCACATAATAAGAAATTGCAATTTTTCTATGGATGTGACAGCCTTGGGGTTATCCACCTGTGTGTATTTGGCTATGTTTACAGTTCCACATAGAAGTTTCCTCCCATTGGCTGGGTTTTAAGTCCAATTAGGTAGCTGTTGACCTAGGGCTCAGAGACCACTGGGGAAGACTGGTGGAAAGATTATAAGATCCAGGGGAGGAGGTACAAGACCCTATAGAAGTACAGCTTACAACCTCCTAGGACCTAGCTATGAACATATACCATGGTGGCATCATGCACAAGATCCATGGAAACTCAAGGCAACAAAAAACCTAGCACAAAACTCAATCTTGAACAGCTGTCAGCTTACTACTGCTGGGTGAGTATTCTAGTTTGCTTTTCCATTGCTGTGACAAAACACTCTGACCAACACCAACTTGGGGAAGAAAGGGTTTATTTGGCTCACATATCCTGGGTCACAAAGAAGTAAGAAAACAAATGACTCGTTCAAAAGATGAAGAAAAGAGCTGAACAGAGGCTTCACCAATGAGGAAGTAAAGATGGCTGAGAAACATCTTAAAAAGTGTTCGACATTGTTAATAATTAAGGAAAGGCAAATTAAAACTACTCTAAGATATCATCTCACTCTGGACTTCTGGAAGAGCAGTATACACTCTTGACTGCTGAGTCATCTTTCCAGTGTCCTTAGGGCCTTTCACATATAAAATCATACCATCTTCAAAACCTCTTCCCTTCATAATTGTGTCCTTTTCTTTAATTGTCATTTTTATTGATTTGGTGATAATTCAATGACTATATTCAGTAAAGATAAGGTTAACATAATTGTCTCATTCCTAACATTAGAAGTGCTTTCCATATCCCCCATTCATTCTAAGGTTGGCAGTGTAGATTTTCTATGGACTGTCTTTATCATGTGGAAATACAGCTATAGTTTCACCAAGTATTTTATGATGAAGGAATATTGAGCTTTGCAGAACTTTGAGCTTTCTGTGAGCTTTGCTACTGATAATCCCATTCATGTGAAAGGTGATCCAATAACTTCATCACAATGAAAAGTCATAAAAAATATTTCTTTATTCTAAATTTTGATGTATTTTAAAAAGTACTACATGTCTCTGTAACTTTTCTTTTTTTCCAAATTAAATCTCTCCATAATCATTTTTGATGGCAGTGAAGCTGGGGAGGTCAATTTTCTATGTCGACTTTTGGGTCACTGTATCTAGATATTTGGCCAAATGCTATTCTAGACCCTTTTAGGAAAGATGCTTTAGAATTAGTTAGCAGTTAAGTCCGTTTCTAATTGAAAAGATTACCATCTTTAATAGGGTGGGCTTTACCTAACCACTTGAAGGTCTTAACAAAAACAATAACCTTCCTCCACAGGAAGAGGAAACTCTGCCTGCAGACTGCCTGTGGATTTGAACTTTGAATTCATCATTTGCCTGTATCTCCAGCCTCATTTACCTTGAAAAGTTTTGGCAGGCTATTCTCCAGAATCACTTGAGCTAATTCCTTCAAGTCTCTTTTTGTCCTTCTGTCTGTCTCTGTTCTCCTTCTCTCTCTTTATACACACACCACACTCTATTTGATATTTTCCTCTGGACAAGCTTGGCTAATGCATTATTAGATTTGAATTTTTTCATCATTCTGTTCAGTTTCTCCCGGAGCTACTGTCAATCTACTACTACGAGTACTCCCCTTAACTCTATGTGTTCCTAAGGCATACACAAGGCTCCAAACATAGCTTTCCTAATGCATACTGTGCTGTTATGCTGATGTGTTAACACCATTGTATAGTATCATATTTATGGGCTCATTAAAATGTTGTATTCTTAAAAATATTTTGTACCTTGAATATTCATTTTGTTCCAGGATTTGTGTTAAGAACTATGAATATAGACTAATGAAATTCGATGTAATGTACAGTTCAATTTGTGTGAATATCTCACTTATAGTTACAATCTCTACCATTTTATATATGTAAAGCTGACTTTTTAAATGGAAGCAAAGGGTTTGTGTATACTTCCTACAAGTCTGTCTTGCTCAGTTTGATCCATTGTCAACCCTCATAATGAGAATAATAATTGTCTTTTAATCACAACTTTTCATCCAGTGTTTGACTGCCTCTATTGGCACATACCTTTGCTATGTCTATATCTATTTTTTAAACTGAAATTGTGAGGACAGCCCACAAGAGATTCAGCATGGAATTGTATAATTACATGGTTTGTGAATAATTGTTTGACTAACCCATATCCACATAACTTGCAAAAAAATTCTCTCCACATCTATCTGGTCTACAAAGACATTAACAGAACACTGGATTAAATGCCTCATTGAGATGCAGATTCACTGTTTATATAATTTAATTAATCTGGCATAATTTATTCCTAGTAAACTTAAAGTGGCTCTTGGTGATTGCCTCTTCCTGTTCTAGGTGTTCATGAGCCATCTGCCTAATTATAGGTCTTGGAATTTTGCTGGAAATTGATGGGATGCTTCATGATGTGTAATTTTCTACATGCATTATAATTTTACATAGAAATCAGAAAAATTTGACCTCTGTATCATTTTCTACTGCTCTCCTCAGTCACCGTAATTATCTAGAAACCGCTCATATTAGTGCTGTAATTACATGAGGAGTTGCCTTGTGGGACTCAAAGATAGTAACACAGCATGTTTCGGAGATCAGCCACATATTAGTCTACCTGAAGGGACCATAAGAGGATTTCTCCATCTGTTGTTGCTCTTTTTGTGCTATTTTACTTATTTGTGTTTCTGTATTTTCAAATACCAGATACTAGTTAAGATCAATGATCCTTATTTTCCTTCCTATTTCAGAAAGTGGTCAGTTTTAGGCTGTAATTTATTATTCTTTATTCAATGCTGAAGGTCTTTTGTTTCACTTGGTTATAGTTTCTATATCAGAATTGATTTTGTTCAGAAGGTGAAATCATATTAATATATATGATTTTCCTGTTTGTCAAGCACAAGGTAGGAGGTAAAGTGGGGTTTCTAGAACCAGACATGATGCTTAGATAGCTCAGTCAGTACCTATTGCACATGGTGTCTTATTCAGATATCCAAGAATAGATAATAGTTCTAGACTGTCCTGGAGGCAGGAGATCCAGACTGGGGAAGCAACATTTGATGCTATCTTCTGTCTTTCCTAACTGGCCTCTCCTCTCTGCTTCTCATTACATATGTGCCTGTGATCTTTGGCTCTCAGAACTTTTGCATTCTTTGGTTGCTAATGACCCTTGTACTTCTATGATGCCAGTTGTCATGGTACAGACTTATATCCTCATCTGAATGCCCCTGCATTCCAGTGCCTGCCTTATTCTGACTAACTGCTCTTCCTAGGTCTCTTCATTTGAACTATAGAGAAAGACAATCTGTTCAGTTACTCATTGACAAAATAGGTGGGCATTTTTGTTAAATCCACACATCCCGACAAAGGCAATACAAGCATATTGATGGAGATTTTTTGCTTATATATGTCATGTGTTCATTAAATTTATCTTCTGCCATCAAGACATCTTTTATTTGAATTTTGTTTTTTATCATAGAGAAAGTAAGGATTAACTACTTATACTTATTTATTTAAGTTTGGTTATTCAATATGTGGTTTCAAGTACTGCAGTTAAATATTTTTATTTTTACAATTGTTCTCATACATAGCTGATAGATCTTTATATTATATTTAGTTGTTTTATTATCTCTGTCTTTGACCTTTAAATTCTGAATTTTCTTGAAACTCTTTGAATTTGAGTTCTGGATAAGAAAGGGTATAGAAACCCTTCTTAGTATCATTTATTGAACAAGATGCCATCTTATTTTCACATAAAAGATGTTTTAACATAATATAAGAATCATTTTTTCTTTGCAACTATTATAGTTAAGGATGATGTATGTTGTTCTGTTGGTTTATTTAATATACCTTTTCCTTTGGCTTCTGCCTTGAAGCTATGTGTAACTTTTTTTTTTTTTGAGTCCCGTGACTGTTTAAAAAGACCGTTACTCATACATGTTCTCTAAAATTTTGAAATCTGATTTTTCAAAATCTAAGAGATTATCAGATTGTTATGTTTCCTTTCTTGGGGATATCGAGCAGTAAGATGACAAGTTGAATTTCTACCAAGGTTCCTGTCACAAAAATTTCATGAACTAGCTTTCTCTATATGATGAAAGCTAAGTCTAGAGAAACGACCTTCCTCATTGCTTCCTCATGAGCTGAGGAGTGGACTTTTCAGCAACAGGAGACTTCTAACAGATGTCTGGCTCCTTGGCATCTCAGCTGTAGCTTGCCTCTCCCTAGCTCATCCTCAGGTCAGAACCACTCCTGCCTCTCACTCCTTTGCCCCTCAGCAGGGAACACAGTTCACTGTTAGACCATAGAGGATGCAATTTCTTTTTTTTAATTTTATTTATTTTTTTATGTGTATGAATGCACTGTCTGCACATAGGTTTGTGCACCAGTGTCATGCAATACCTCAGAGGTCAGAAAAGGGTGTCAAATTCCCCTGGAAGTGGAGTTAAAGACAGTTCTCAGCCACCATGTGGGTGCTGAGGATCAAACCTGGGTCCTCTGCAAGAGCAGTCAGTGCTCTTAACCACTAGGCCATCTCTCCAGCCTGAGGATGCAATTTCATGATCTGTGCTTTCTCTATAGTAATTTTAAATTGGGAGTCTTATCTTAATGCTAAAATGAATATATCCACTTTCTAGATAATTAGTTTCTTCTGTTCCTGGGCTTGTACTTGTATTTATTATTTTATTCATTTTAACTGATAATTTAAACAGACAGTATTTACTACTATTGTGCTGCTATTATGAGAAAATAAATGCTTTAATATAAAGATAACAATAACAACCTCACAAACATAGTTCATGGATTATTTTACAGTCCTAATCACAGAATTTCTTTCTTTTTTAATGCAAAGTAAATTTGACATTGGAAGGCACTTTCATAGAATAAAAACTTTAGTTTCTTGAGTTTTTCAATAGATTATAACATTTATTTGACCTTATGGAAAAGACAGCACAGTACTAATTCGGTTGTCACTAGCTAATGAGAAATGAACAGAAGAGGTGAAGTTAGCATATAAATAATGCTTTTTCACTGAAGGAAGGGCTCAGAGGTGCCACAGAGCTTACAGAGACAAAAGTGAAGAAAGAATTGAGCAGAGAAGAACTTGAAGCTTGAAAAGACATAGACATTTCACATCTATTTTAAGTTGATTTCAGAAAAAATGAATTATCACATTGGATAATGTTGAATGTGCCTGGCAGTTTTAACCTAAGACACAAACATTGCAGATTTTAACTTCATATTGTGGTAAGATTGGCAAGGGGTTGGCAATTAAAAATAGAAGCACCGGGTGTGGTGGCACACGCCTTTAATCCTAGCACTTGGGAGGCAGGGACAGGCGGATCTTTGTGAGTTCAAGGCCAGCCTGGTCTACAAGGTGAGTTCCAGGACAGCTGGGGCTACAGGGAGACCCTGTCTCGAAAAGAAAAAATAAATAAATAAATAAAAAATAAATAGAAGCAAGTCTTCCTGTACTAGCGAATCTCTCCAGGCATATTGGGAAGTCACTCAAGGCTTGTAACTACTGCTTCCCGCTTCATCGTGTTCAGTTTTCTCTTGGAGGACAGACGATAGAAGCAAAGTCTTTCCTTTCCGCCATTGTCACATAGGTACTCGGCATCTTAATGTCAAGGGTCCTTGGCATAAGGGAAAAGGTTAAGTTAAAAATACAGTTAACTTTGCAGCTAGGTTTACTCAAGCAGAAGCCCTGGCTGGCAGGGTATAGGCCTCCAGAGCAGAGCACTTTCTAAGCCTGGAATTGAAACCATAGCCCCAGATGGGGTGGTGGGGAAACAAGCAAGATTCAGAAAGCTCTCAGATGTCTATGTGGGTCATCTCAGACTGCCTGTGAGAATTCGAGGGAAGGAGGGTAGGACAGGGGGAAAGTAGGAGGTGTTTCTAAAGGAACAGGACTAGGAAGAATAGGAATTATGAAGAGGAGGGGATGGAAGAGGAGAAGGAAAGAATTGAAGAATAGAGCAAAGAACACTAATCAGTGTGAAGTTAAGATTAGAAATATAAGGGGGAGACTGGAGAGATGGCCTAGTGGTTAAGAGTGCTGACCGCTCTTGCAGAGGACCCGGGTTCAATCCCCAGCACCCACATGGCGGCTGAGAACCATCTTTAACTCCAGTTCCAGGGAAATCCCACACCCTCTTCTGACCTCCATGGCATTGCACGACATGAGTGCACAAACCTACATGCAGACAGTACATTCATACACATAATAAATAAATAAAATAAATAAAATTAAAAACATTTTAAAAAAGATTAGAATTATAACCTAAAATAATTCCCAAAGTACAACATGATTAATTAAATAAGGGTAGAAAATACATTTTCATGGTTTTGTAATATTATATGTTCTCTTAATTCTAGGCTTTCAAATAACTGAATAATGTATTTCCTTAATGAATATGAGTCAAAGTATTTAGATTATCATTACATTTCATCATGTAGAGAAAAAAGTTAAAATTTGTAAATTTATGGAAATAAAATTGAATGTGTTGGCCAAATTCTCAGGACTGTGTGAAATTGGCAGGGAAAGTTCCAAGAGAAACCAACAACTACTTGATTCTGATAATACAAAGCTTTAAAAATATTACTTAGCTTTCCAATAAAATTATCTCCAATAAAATTAAAAACAAGATATAGTTTATATAAAATATTGGCAAATACAGAAGCATAAGAAAGTACCAAACTCAGAAAAAATTAGGGAAACAAAATATATTAATTATCACAAAGGTACAAGAGATGAATTTATTGACACACAGTAATAGTTCCTATCAACATTTTAAAAGAGTATACCTATGAACTATTTCCAGGAACTATTCAAAAAACAAAGTCATTAAACTGTGAATAAAATCATTCAAAGAATCAAACTACACTGAAATAATTTTGATTTTGGCAAAATGTGTGAAAGGGAAAAAATCATCAGAAATGTCAGGGTTCATGATGTTTATGGGAGAGTGGTTAGATGCTATTAAATGCCATTAAAGATATATAATATTTTTAATGAATTCTGACAAAATCACCTGTCCATGAATAATTTACCTTGAAAAGTACAAGAAATTCTATTGGACCTTATCCAAGATTTCTAGGAAATGGTATTTTATAAATTCAATATGTGAAATCAATATCATTTCTATATACCAATAACGTGATTAGAAAAAATGTTAAAGATGTTTTATTCATGATATTCATTAATTAAACTTCATAGAAAATAGTTTAGATATGCTTTATGAAAATAAAACAATTTGTAAAGTTAAACTTTTAAAACACTATAAACTGGGCTGGAGAGATGGCCTAGCGGTTAAGACCACCGACTGCTCTTGCAGAGGACCTGGGTTTGATCCTCAGCACCCACATGGTGGCTGAGAACCGTCTGTAACTCCAATTCCAGGAGAACTCCAGTTCCAGGGGAATCTGAGACCCTCTTCTGACCTCCGAGGCATTGCATGACACGGGTGCACAGGCCTACATGCAGACAGTACATTCATACGCATACAAAAATAAATAAAATTAAAAATATATTTAAAAAACCCACTATAAACCACGCTTTATTAAATATGGTGATTCGAGTTCAATAACCTTGTAGTATCTTAGTGTGCATCGTCCTGTCTGATGCTTGCAGTTCAGAAGACCTTTTTTGAACATGAAGCATGTGTAAAGAAGCTCATCAGAGTAAGGCAGACTTCCCTTAGCATTCTTTAATGTGCAAAAGAAAATTCTTTATTGCACTCAGCCTGGAAAATAAAGCTCTGATTTTTCACCCGGGTATATTTCAACATTTTTGACAATTTTTCTTTGGTTATGTTCATATTGACTAGTAAAATATACCCTTGATTTATAACATATTTTGAGCAAAGCTTTTTACCTCCTGAAATTTCCATAAACAATATGAGTTTTCATTAAAAAAATAGCATGATGCAGAAGGAATTCAATGATTAATAATGACATTCTCGCCTTATCATTTTTCACTTTAGGAAAGTTAAGTAACAAAAATTTCTCATAAATTTAATTTAAAAAATCAGAGAAAATTATTGTAGGTTAAATAAAAAACATGATTATAATGTCTTTTAAAGAATGATTATAGCAGATACGAGAATATTCAACGTACTTTGTATCCACTTGGATGAAAAGGGAAGGATCTTATAACACTCCATGTCTTTGTCATAAGCAAAAAGCCACACAACCACAGCTATTTTCGACAGCAGCAGATCAGTCTTGATACTTGTCGTGAGCTCATAAGCTATATGCCCATTCATTTTGCAATTTTACAACTTTCTTGTGAAGATCACGCCTCAAAGACATACACCCACAAGAACATGGCATGATCTTTTGTTACATGTGCTTGGTAAAGACTTTAATAGGTACCATATATGTGTGATTTTCAACTGAATATAAAGTGTATAAGCCTGACTTTAAAATACAGATGCATACCTCCGCCTTACAAGGACATCAAAAACATGGTTTATTGTGAAGTTTTCACAATATATGTCAACTTAGCAACAAACTGTCTTTTACATTCCACACCATTAACATTTTTAAATCATACAACATAATAATCTAAGCTTCATAAGCTCGAGTATATTCCTATATATACACATATAAATATATACATATATGTATAATAGAAGCCTCCTCACGAGAATTAAAGAAGCCACATATATAAAATACATAACACTTGCATATGCATTTTCTTCTATTTCTTTCAATGCTTGCCCATTCCTATTGATTACTTAGTTAATAAAAAGTAAGTTGATCTGGGACTGACCTGTATAATAGTGGGATTTTAACATTTGATCTGGGAAAATGGAAGCTAGTTTAAAATGAATTCAAATGTAGTTTTATTTTTTCTCCTTTTGACAAACTAACCTATTGGAAAGAGCCCAAAGAATGTTTTCTAAGAGCTGTGATTTCAAATACTACATTGGGAGAATCCCGAATCCAACATTTTCTTTTATCATCTGCAGCTCTGACCCTGAATGGACTAGCTTATTGAGAGCAATACTGAAAACTGAGAACTCATACTTCTTATTTGCATTTCTATGCACCCCGTTTGATTCTGTTAAGCTAGAACTATGCAAAGCACAGCATTGCTATTCCCCACAGCCATGTTTCCATCCTTCTTCAATACTAATACTGCATACTATGCTATCTCTTTCTAATACAGTAACTCTCTTCGAGATGTCTAGATGTCTAAAATCCTACTCAACTTGATCTTTACAAATAGGCATTTCTCCAGGGTGCATCTTAAAATTCTGCCAAGCTTGGCTAATATATTCAACCCTTTTATGTATTTCCAGGCACCCTGAAAACTTAAAAACCCCTTATCTATTTTATTTTAGATGATGATGATGATGATTATGATGATGATGATGATTTTGATCTTTTTGAAATAGGTTCTCCCTGTAGCCCTAGCTGGCCTGGAACTTGCTATTTAGACCAGACTGGCCTTGAACTCTCTGAGATCGTCTTGTCTCTGCCTCCCAAGTTCTGGGATTAGAGCTGCCACACCCAGACTCTATTTTGTTTATTTTTACTTTGTTTCTTTCCTTATAAACCTGAACTACAGATTAGACAGCAAGCTCCCCGGGAGCATTAGCTGTTTTCTCTCAAATGCATCACATACCAGATTATGGCATAATGTAAATATTCAATTAATATTTTTTAAATAAAGTTTACAAAAAAATAAAAAAAAGATTTCTTTACTCATTTCGACCAGGGATGAATTACATGAGGAGAAATATGTACATATAAATTACAAATTTAGTTCAGCATTTCAGAGCATGTTATGCATGCATTTTAAACTATTTGATCCAACATGCTATTTTCCTTCAATGGGGATGTCATGTTCTGAAGAAAAGCTAAGTGATACCTTCTGAAAAATATTGTTATGTTACATAAATGTTTAATGAACAGTTTTATCACAATCAATCCTACCACCTTGTGATATCTGGAAACATGCCATGTACTATTATGTAAAAATAGAAGATGACTTTCGTATGCCTAGTTATTATCTATACTCTTCATTTATATATTTCATATTAAAGCAATTTGTTACTAAAATATTGAGGCAAAATAATGAAATTGATGAATATGTAATTGAAAAAACTCTATCAAACACATGATTATGATTTCCATACATTAGAAAAGGAAATTACTTCAGTACCAAGAAGTATTCAGTACCGGCTGAGCACTGCTTCATCTATTAACTAACATATACATCAGTATTAAATCATTACTTATAAAAATTGCCATTTTCAGTTTTCATTTCTTAACAGTTTCCAATGTTTAAATTTAAAATGAGAATTCTTGTATAGTTTAAAAAAACACAATGTTTTCTTTATGCCTTCAGAAGCTGGAAATCTAATTAGGAATTATTTTATTTTCATTTTGTTGCTGTGATAACTAAAGCAACTTTGGGAAGTTCAGGTGTATTTGCTTATGCTTACAGGTCATACCAGCACTGAGGGAGGTCAGGACAGAAATAGGAAGCAGGAGCCTAGAGGCACGAACCATGCAGGAAAGGTGCTTGCTGGCCTGCTTTCTTGTTCCTTCACAGGCTCATGCTTAGCCAAGACCCAACTGTCTTGATCTGGTGATGCCCACAATAGGTCAGAGCATCTTGCATGAATTAATCCTCAAGATAATCCCCCCTCCCCTACATGCCCACAGGCCACTGTGATCCAGGCACTTTTTCCATCCAGGCTTTCCTTGTAGGTGATTCTAGGCCCAGTCACCACTCATCAAAGAAACTTCTTTTGCACCAGATGGAGACTAATGCAGTGTACCACAACTGGTTACACACAGACATTGTGAATTCCCCAAGCCTAAGTGGCACATCTACAATGCAACTCTACACCTAAGGCTCATGCAATGTAGAATGAGAGAGAAGATACTAATGAATCTCTCAACTTTCACTAATGAAGCTCCCTCATGCAACAGAGGGCAAGGAACACAAAAGGGCATAAAGGGCCAAAGCATGGAGATTAAGAGTCTGTAAAGTGTGAGTCCCCAGACCAGACTCCTATATTAAGATTCACTGACCCAGGGCCCAGGGACCATTGTGGAAGAGGAGGCTGAAATACTCTAAGAGCCAAGAGGAGGTGCATGACCTATGGATATAGAATTGTACAAGCTTTGAATACTGTATATGATCCTACAGTGGTGAGGCCAACATTCACAAGACCCATGCAAACTTAAGCAGACAAAACCCAGCAGAGACTTGTGGAAATGTGCAGCAGGTGCAAATCTTAGCAGAAGAAATTTTGGCAGTTGATTACTGTTGGGTGAGGAAGAGCTGATCTTAAAACCAGGGACTCTGGATGGGCCGACTAGACCTCGGTGGATAACTTTCACTGTGGAATGTCTCAGAACACTGACTTGACACAGTGGTCCTTCCCACAAATGAGAGAGTAAATGAATTCCAATGGGGGGCTGTGGAGGGGGTGCCAGTGGAGAGGGGATATAAAGGGATTAAGATTGATAGAGATGTGTATGAAATACACAAAAATTCAATAAAATGGAAAAAAGGGCAAATACTGTGGAGCTCATCTGAAATCCCAGCACTCCTCAACAAGATAGGAGACAGACACAGGAGAATCACCTAGAAACTTGTGTGCCAAGGAACCTCAGTGTGAAAAATTGAGGAAACAAGAGAGATCCTGTCTCAATGTATGAGAAAACTGACTCCTGAAAATGCCTCTGATTTCCACATGCACATTGTGACACACTAGTATTCTCTCTCTCTCACACGGACACACACACACACACACACACACATACACACACCATAAAAATAGACATTTATGAGATCAGCAGAATCATTCAGAAGACTCTTTTAGTTATGCACAAGTCAAGGAATGGCCCTAGGAAAGTTTGACGTTAGCTGGGTACAGATACCATGGACATAGTTTTTTTCTGTATGTAGCTGTGTTGCAAGTTTAATGGGCAGTCCATCATGGAGCTGATTTCAGCATGGCCTAGCCACACAGTGTTCAAGTTGGCAATGCTTTTAAGACTGAACAATAGAGATTCTGCTGATGGGAGAGTCTGTATTCTAGTGTAATTGTCTTCTTCAAATCACATAAGAGTATGTTCCTGTGAAAGGTTGATGGGTTTTGTGAGAAAAGAAACACATTCTCCCTGTCTTCTATAACAGTATTTTGAAATAGGGAATAAAGTGTAAGAAAAGAGACTAGAAGTAGTTCTATGCTTTTCTATCATTGTGACTACTTCTTTCTGGACCTGAATCTGTGGACGTCCTCTAAACACCCCCAGTGTCTGAGAATAAGATACTTTTATCTCACTTCAGCTGCACTGGAACTAATGGAGAGAAGTCCAGGTGATGGCAATGGAAGAAGATTTGGGGGCTGAGGGCTTGTAGAATAGTGGCATCCAGTATCTTGCAACTTGTTTGTTGCAGTTATATTTCATTTTGTACAAATATTCAGTAAAAATTTCAATGTGTATTTTCAATGTGTGGGGAATGGAGTGAGGTTATCCCAGACCTAGAATGGAATACCTCAGTAGTTCTAAGTTCTCATTTGATGCAATAACACTGGAAATCATGGAGAATGGTAAAAATGGGAACCATAGAGTGAGGAGGATCAGTAGTAACTTGGAGCAAGTGGGGCTTCCTTTTAGGGAAGACACAAGGCAAGCATTATGCTAGCATAGAGTAAAACATTCAGAAATATTCCCTGAGTAGAAGCACAGCTTCCTGAAAGGGACTCTCATCAGTAGCTAGGCACTTTCTGTTTGATGTCATTAAACAAGTTTATACTGTACTAAATGGCTGGTGAAGCAAGAATACTTTGGCAAACATAAAGAGGAGCAACAGTGGCAGAAGAAGAGGACTGTTGGGGATATGCAGAGTAGATGCAAACGCAGGATAAACCAAAGATTAGTGACCCTGAGAGAGGGCAAAACAAATGAGTGGGTTTGAAACCCCTTCTCAGGGCCAGGTTCACAGCGCAGTTGGTAGAGTTCTTGCCTAGCAGACAGGAACCCCTCACTCTGATCCCCACCCAGCACCCACATAGCAGAATGAAGCGCTCCTATAATCCCAGGACTTGGGAGGAAGGTGGGGATAGATGATCAGTAATTCAAGCAAGGCCATCCTTGGTCATGCTTCATAAAGAGTTTGAGGCCAGCCTATATGAGATGTTGCCAAGGGGGCAGGGTAAAGAAAGAAAAAGGAAATTTCTATCTTTCAAAACTTATACCATTTTAGTGTAAAATAAAATAAAATAAAATGTGTATTGTGGTAATGGCTTTCACATTGTGGACACACAGTGGACAAATGACTTCTACCTAACTGTGCAACCAAAAAGTTAATCTTCTCTTATTTATGATACTGACAAATTCACTGAGCCTTGAGTTCCTTTTGTAACCTAAACATATGAATTCCTCATGGCCTTTCCTTGCTGTAGGTCTACAATAATGTACATATGGGTGTGCATATATGATGAATATTTAAAGCAGTACAAGCACCACTTATCTCATGGAAAGCAAAGAAGAGAGAAATTGATGGCATCTCTCTCTCTCTCTCTCTCTCCTCTCCTGCGTGTGGCATGTGTGCATGCAGGTGTAGTGTTGTGTTGTGTGGTGTTAGTGTGGTGTGTGGTCGCTGGTCTCGTATAGGGATCAGAAAAGGGTAAAATTCACTAAGACAAGGGCCACATTTTACTTCCAATTTAAAGTACTTAATATACTTTGTCCAAATTAAAAAAAATTACCCACCCTTGTTCTATCAAGAAAGTTCTCGGGAAAATCTGAAGAAACAGTTTCTGCATCGCATGGTGGCTGTCGCATGTTTTAATCCCAGTACTTGGGAGGCCAGAGTGAGACGAGCTCTGTGAGTTCAAGGCCAGCCCTGGGCTACCTAGTGAGTTCAGGGCAGCTGGGACTACAGGGAGACCCTGTCTCAAAAACAAGACAAACCAAAACAAAAAACAGGTTCACAGGTTCTTTGCAGTTTAATTCCAATCTTGGGCTTATAATAGCTGCTTTTATTTAAACACAACCATAATGTGGTTTCACTTAGTTGTGCCACAATGTGTTATGAGTGATGTGAGCTGATGACAGTGATTGAAGAATAGTGACTGTAGAAATGAGAAAGAGGAAGTGGCTCTCTGCCTATAGCTCCCATTTTTATTGACCAGTTCGTTATAGATCTGGGAGAGAAATCAGGTCTTCCCAGCTGAGAACACAGCCTTGATTCAGAAACACTCCATCTCATCTGGTCTGAATTCTGCTTAGAAGTAAAGGTTGATCTCAAGTTTTATACCTAAAGTACGATTTCTCAGGCCTTGGTATTTATTTATTTCTGGCTATCTTTTTGTGTGCTTAAGTCCACACAGTAGCCCAATATTAACCAAGTTTTTGGTTTCCTAAGTCAACTGAGGATCTGGTCCTCAGGGGTTCACTCGATTTTTTTGGGGGGGGGGGGGGACTCGGGCTATTTTTCGCTTTTCAGTTACCAGTCCCCACTACTTACTTGAGGACAAAGTCAGGTCTTGCTAGACCAGCTTCCTTTTTGAAGCAGCATGAGCAGACTTCCTCTTTATAGACTGGACACTGCTGAAAGTCCATTAGTGGATCTCCAAGACATCCCTACACAGGAAGACTGGCGAACGTCATATTTGCAGGACATATCAAGAGATGCCCCCAGGCACAGTCCCCCGAAGACTTAGTTGACCTCTGATGGAAAGGAACTAAGTGCTCGATAGGGTACTTGCCAATGGTATGGGCATTATAATTAAAGTTTTGAGGTTTCAGTAAAAAGACAAAAAGAAAGAAAAGAAAGAGCACTGTTTGTTTGGCCTGTCTTCAAATGATTAATTGACAAGTGCATCTACTCTGTGGGCTGCCACGGTGGTTTTGTCATTCTTCAAAGGCAGGAGACACAGCTTTTTAACCCTCCAAATATGAACTGAAGACTCATGTCGTCTTTCTCCAAGAAATACCCAAACCTTCAATGCAATGGGGACTACTTGACTTTCAGCTTGTGGCTGACAGCTACGGATTTCAGCCCCAGCATACTATAGACCTGCCATTGTTGGTACTACCCTGGCTGTATTCATGGAGACCAGTATAGGAAAGATCAAGACAGGACACAAGTACTTACCTGGACCTCAAATAATTTGGTGATCATGGGAAGGAGAAAGACCACCAGTTTGGAGCACAAGGGAAAGATTGATGGTTGTTGTGGCTTGCCAAGGAGGAACCCTTCAAGCACTTCTCTAAGGAACATGACATTTTTAGAAAAAAAAAAAAAAAAAAAAAAGAAAGAAAGAAAGAAAAAGAAAATCATCCAATTCAGGTGATATGTGTATATATGTTATGTATGTATATAATTATGTATGTGTATCTCTCTATCTCTCTATAGATAGAGAGAGAAGAGAGAGAGAGAGAGACAAGTTGGGGAGAACAACAACAACATACCTGAAGGATTCAGAAAAAGATGCAAGGCATGTGTGGCAGAGTGTGAGAACTCGGGTGGGGTGGGGGACATGGAACTGGAAGTGACTGTAGTTTCAATTGAGAAATGATGTATGATGTATGGAAAAAGTTTAACAACAATAAAAAAGAAATAAAGTTGATCACAAAATGCAAACAGAATGCATTCTGAGTTGCCTGCCTTCAGGCTCCTTCCCACTGTAGAGGGAGTGCAGAAATTTAAAACATTCAACTCCATTTCTATCGCGGTATTATTTTTGCAAAAGATAAAAAAATCATGTTTCTAAATGCCAAGTTATGTTTGTTTCTCTTTAGTTTGAAACAAAAACTTAAAGAAAGAAGCTTTCCACGGAATTATTTATTGTATTAGATTATAATTAATTAAATTGGCAGGTACAATTGCACATATTTGTCATGCACAATATGTTTTGCAGAATGACTAATTCTTTTCTTTCAAAAACCCATTTTTATTTATTTATTATTTTTTATGTGTATGAGTGTACTGTCTGCATGTAGGTTGGTGCACCTGTGTCATGCAATGCCACGGTGGTCAGAAGAGGGCGTTGGATTCCCCTGGAACTGAATGTGGGTGCTGGGAATCAAACCCAGGTCCTCTGCAAGAGCAATGGGTACTCTTAACTGCTGAGCCATCTCTCCAGCCCCAAAATGACTAATTCTAACACCTGCCTTCCTACACTGTTCCTGATTTTGTGGTTAGAACAGTTGATCTCCTCTCACCACTTTCAAGGATGTAACATACTTTGAACTTGGCATCACGCTATGCAGTAGATCTCTTGGTCTTATTACTCCTGACAGAAAGTTTATGTCTTTTCATGAATATCTCTCCAACTTTTCCTTCCTCATCCCCCAGAATTCTGGTAAGCACTAGTTTCCTCTCTTCTATGACATCAAATTTTGAGGTTTTACGTGTAAGAGAGGTCATGAGATCACTTGTTATTCTAAAATTGCCAATGAACCTCTTTAAAGTAGAGGACATTTCACTCCAATTTCACAAATCCCTTTCAGTTTTAATAATTGTAACTAATCTATGGTTTAATTTTGATCATTTGTGATAAGTCCATGCTACAGACAAATAAATAAACCATTTGCATATTTTTCAAAATGAAATAATTTAAATAATTTAAATCACAATGGAAATTACAATCTTTCCAAATAGAACAAATGTTTATTCCAATATAACTATGTATAGATGTGTGTACCTTTATATATGATTATTTTATATATCTTCCACAATCATTTTTTTTTTTTGGTCTTTTCGATACAATCATTATTTTTTTTTGCGTCAGGAACTCATTTGCTGACTCTTGAACTCATCAGTTGATTAGATTGTCTGTCCGATGAGCTACACAGATCTGCCTGTCTCTGGCTCCGGTGGCACTAGTGTGACAGACGTGTGGCTATGTGGGAGCTTGTGGTATAAATTCATGGCCTCATATTTGCATAGGAAAATTGGGCCAATATCCCAGCTCTTTGCTTTTTAATAGGATAAAAAAATTAACCAAAAAAAAAAAAAAAAAAAAAAAAAAGCCGGCATGGTGGCCACACTCCTTTAATCCAGTTACTTGGGAGGGGCAGAGCAAGCGAATCTCTGTGAAGTTCAAGACCAGCCTGGTCTACAGGTGAATTCCATGCCAGCTGGAGCTACAGGAAAACCCTGCTGATTGCTCGAAAAGGACGCAAAAAAAAAAAAAAAAAAAAAAAAAAAAAAAAAAAATTAAGCATAAAAGAGGCCAAAAGAGCCAAATCTCTTCCCAAGCCCAGGTAACCACTGAGGACCATATCTTTTATTGGCCTTGATAATAAAAAGAAAATTGTTAATTTGGACTTAACCATATGAAGTTATTTACAAAATTATTTCTCATTAATGTTTTTCTTCTTCATAAGGAAAATCCTGCCCAGATATAAGACCTCAGACCTTGGCTCAGTTCCTCAGTACAATATCTATTTGCGGCCAATGCATGCATAAATCCAAGAAAGACAGACCTGCTATTGTTTTCTTGAAAAATTAAATCATGGCTGTACTTGAATTACTTCAAGTTTGTCAAGACTTGACACACCTAGGAACCCAAGTTGGCCAATTTCCTCAGTTGAATTGACCTGTGGCATGTCCGTGAGGCATTTTCCTGATTGGAAGATTAGGAGACCCAGCCCCACAATGGAAACATGCTAGAAGGAGCAACGCCAGTAAGTAGTGTTCACTCCATGTCTTGCTTCAGTTCCTGCCTCTAGGTTCCTGCCTTGATTTCCGCCAGTGGCCCCTCCCATGAGGACTGTCAACTATGAGAGTGAAATCGGATCCTTTCACTCTACTAACTTGGCTTTGTCCAGTGTTTTATTGCAGAATAGACTGCAATCATGGCAAGGCTACATTTCTATCTTTCTTCTGGACCTCACACTTCTGATCCTAGCCACACCAACAGCCATCGAAGTGCCTAAAAGCACACTCAGGATTCATCATTCCTAAGCTCAGGTTTGGAAACCAGAAGGAAAGCAAGGAGGGACCCAATAGATGGGTGCTCTTGGAGCTCGCCAAGGGAGTCTCGTGGACTTTAATGTAAACATTTAAAACAAATCCTATCGGTTTTTTTTTTTTTTCTTTGGGGTTTTTCCTTTTTTTTTTTTTCCTGGTTTTCTCCGGCCTCAGACTTGTAACACTAATAATTTGCCTTTACTTCTCCCTCATGGCTTTCTTATCAGAACTCGAGGACTTCCTTTCCTCCCTACAACTGTTATACGCTTTTGGGCTCCCTTAAATTGGCTCACTGACAGGGTACCCTCGTGGCCATACCCAACATCTCCATCGATCTAGAAGTCAGAACTGACCTTTGTCTCAGTCTGAAACTAGCCATCGGGGTAACCTCAGGTGATGGGAATTAAACTGGGTCTTTTTTCAAACCAGCCCTTAACTGCTGAGCCACTCTCCAGCCCATGCGGTGTGTGATTCTTTATCAAGTCAATGAAAAGTTTTTGCCATTAAAAATTTAAATATAACTCAAAGTCGAGAATGATAACAATATTTTCTTCAAATTCTTCTGTAGAACTCAATTATGCTTTTTCTTTAATCTTTAAAGTTCAAGTATGGGGTCCAGGCATGGTGCGCGCACGCCTTTAATCCTAGCACTCAGGAGGCAGAGGCAGGTGGATCTTTGTGAGTTCAAGGCCAGCCTGGTCTACAGAGTGAGTTCCAGGACAGCTGGGGCTACAGGGAGACCCTGTCTTGAAAAGACCAAAAAAAAAAAAATTCAAGTATGGGATAATAGAGAAATCAGATATTTCTATTATTTCAAGATTTCTTATTTTTATTTAATGCTAAAGCTCAGTGTGATAAAAGAACTATCAAAGTATTCACAATTTATACTATGTGCAAATGTTTATTTGCATTGCTTAAAATAGTTTATACTCCTAAAATAGCTTTAAAAGCAAATGTAAAATTTCCTTTTAAAATGTGTCTGGGAAATATTTGCTAGGAAAAATTAAATAAAATTTACATCTCTGTTTAGAAATTTCACATGAACTTCTGTAGAAGAAATAATTAGATAAAACTGTTCTCCTTTCTTTCTTCCTATCCCCTCTCTTTTCTCCTCTTTTCTGTTCTCTCTTTCTTACCTCTTCTCTCTATAATATAACTCCACTGTGATCAGAAAATTAGATAACAGTCACAATATGGTAATGTAGAACTGTTTTAGATAATGACCTTTTTTAGCTTATGCCACGTGAAAATGAAGAGGAAAGCATGGTTCGTCCTTTCCTTGAGGGCATGGGGCCTGTCCATTTTATTTATTATGTTTCCTGTGCTAACACAGTAGGATGTAATAGGCACTTTCATTATGAGCTCCAGTAAAACAACTATATTAAATGACATTGAACATGACTTCTGATTGCTAGTATATGCCTATTGGAAAGTTTAGAATCTTGGGAGCACTTGACTCTGTTCATAATGTTAGTTTTGGAGTCCTCTCCTTGACCATTTAGTTTAGTAATAGTGTTTTAATACTGATCAATTTGATGGGATTTAAAATCACCATGGAAACAGACAACTGGGCTTGTCTACTAAGTATTTTTTAGATAAACTTAGATATTGACTCACCCTACATTGCATCACATATCCAATTCCGTGGACTGGGGTACCCCAGACTGAATAAAATGGAGAAAGTAAGCCTAGCCCAGCAATTCATCTCTCATTGCCTCCTGACTGCAGATGCAATGTGACAAGCAGCCCCAAGCTCCTTCTGCCTTAGCTTCCCAGTCATGATGCTGAGCTTCAACTACGAGTCCAAGTAAACCTTTCCAGCATTAAGCTGCTTTGCCAGGTATTTTGTTGTAACAAACAAGAAGACATGGGAATAATTCAGTAGTGACATCAGTTATTTCTATTTTTTTTTCTAATACATTGTGGCTGTTTTAATACAACTATACCTTTTAACTCATGGGTAGAAATAAATGATAAATTTTGTAGTGGTTTTTCTTTTTTGTAGTTAAGCTTCAATTTTAATTTATTTGCAGAAGACAATTTACATTGTCTGTAACAATAAGCCATTAAAATAGTCTTTGGATATCACACTGCTTTTTATATTGACTGTGGCTGAATACTTAGACAAAAATTCTGTTCTGAGTGTCTTTGTTGGCAAGACAGAGTGACCTATTCCTGCTGATCCTTATTGCTAGTGAGGCAATTCCTTCTGAAGTTCATTTTCCTAAATAGGATTGATGAGAGCTCTCCTAATGATTCGATTCCCATAGGAATTTGGCAAGAGGTTTTATGTTCTTGATTCACATATGATTCTAGATGAGAGCGTGATTGCTTAGACATTATAAAAGAAACTTACTTCCAAGTGATAATGGATACTTCATTTCCTCAAATCTATCTTGTTCATGGATTTGATGAAACAAATATCCAAGGAATAAGCAATAGTAATGTTCTCTTTTCACCAGTAAATTTTAAAAGAAAATATTTATAATAAGGAACATTTGGAAGATATCAACTCCTACTACAAATGGAGTCATTTGCTTAAATGAATTCTGGTTTCCAACGTTTCAGTTAATGTTTGACATTGGGTGCATGATCTAATTCCATACTTAAAATAGAAACATTTCCACCTTCCTAATTTTAAAATATCCGTGTTCAAAGTTAAAAATCTAGTTAATTTTTCGTGTTATGAAGTCAAATAATTAAGTGAAGCCAAACACATTTTATTTTTATATATGGACAATAAATATTAAAACACTTCTGTAAAAGATTCAGAATAGATGCATACATGGTTATTTGTGAAGATCAAGGCTATCAAAGTCATAGCTTTCTAATGTGGTACAAGTAGTGTTGGAAACACTTCAGGAACACAAAGTCCTCTGAGAACTGTGGAGCTAGGAACACTGAGGAGGCAGCTTTTAAAACACAAAATCAGAATCTTTGCTTTATGACATTCAATAGGATAGCTTATACAGACTGTAATTATATGACAATATAACTACACAACCATTTTTTTTATCTTTTTGAGACAGGGTCTCCCTGTAGCCTCCTAGCTGCCCTGGAACTCACTCTGTAGACCAGGCTGGCCTTGAACTCACAGAGATCAGCCTGCCTCTGCCTCCCAAGTGCTGGGATTAAAGGTGTGTGCCACCACACCTGGCTCTACACAACCATTAAATAAAATGAAATTAAATAAATGAAAGCAAAGTGAAAAAAAGCAAAGACTAAAAATTCAGTTATAAAATGTTGGCAGTCAGGTAGATTTCCTTTATTCAAGTGATAGATATAGTATGTACCCCAAAAGTCACATTTAAGTTCTTATTGACATTTTAAATTTATTGCCAATGTAAGTAAAATATTGAGAGAATTAATATGCTAAGTTACATATATTTGCTATACTGTATAGGTTAGGAAAAGATGTGGCGAAGATGGCAAATAATTATTATGCAAAGTGGTTATGTATTTTTGTTCACTTGGAAAAGAATGTACTTTTTCTAAGAGAATGAGAATTATGCAAAATATGATCTTTATTTTAATAATCTCTTCTGACTAACACCCTAGGCCTTCTCACAAATTATTATAATGCACCAAATATTTGTAGCTCTTAAAATCTCAGAAAAAACAATTTAATGTGCTGAGAACAATAATTATTTCTCAGTTGATGTGGTGGAAAATATGTTTCAGATTTAATTTTATTTGATTCATGGCCAGAATTTGATAATATGATGAAAGTCGGTTGAGACTCAAATAGGAAGAAAACATGTGCCCAGCACTAAAAGGCCTCTCATGGGACATTTGTCCATTCTTAGATAATGCTTTCTGTTATGCTGTTGGGTGCAGTTCTGTCATGGAGAGAATATTGCCATATATATTTAATTATGAGGTCTCTATTAGGGAACGAATAAGGACGGCTTGTCAGAAAGCTTAGGTAAACACGCACTACAGCTGCAACTCTGACAGGACAGCATGTGGTTTAAGTGTTTGATAAATATTAAGAAAAGGATGGGGCTGGAGAGATAGCCTAGCGGTTAAGAGCACCGACGCTCTTGCAGAGGACCCGGGTTCGATCCCCAGCACCCACATGGCGGCTAAGAACCGTCTGTAACTCCAATTCCAGGAGAACTCCAGTTCCAGGGGAATCCGAGACCCTCTTCTGACCTCCGCGGCATTGCACGACACGGGTGCACAGACCTGCATGCAGACAGTACATTCATACACATACAAAAATAAATAAATAAATAAATAATTAATTAATTAAAAAATATTAAGAAAAGGAAAAAATTACTGAATTGCTACCACCCAAGACAGGATATCCTGAACTCTGACCACAACACTTTTTAAACAGTCCTCAGTGTACTCTGCACACCATTTTGCTTTCCTGTTCGTCCATCTTTCTGTCTCACTTTAACAGTTAATTGCAAATATTTTAAATAAAGTCATGTCCTATTCAGCCACAGAAAAAATGAACCCTACAGCCATTACTCAATGTTCATTTTAGAGCTATTATCTTGTGTCTCCATTTTCTCATTTAGATCTCATTTCACAGATAGTAAAAACTATACCACTTTATTTTTTGAAATTCTTAAGTGTTTAATGGATAAATTAATACTTAACAGTTTGTGTTATTTTCTAATGCAAACATTTGGTTGATTCCTTTATATGCACTGAAGTTATTAAAAAGAATAAAAAAACTGTTCTCTGTGGAAACATCAATATTATTTTCAATGTCCAATTAAATATAATTTAAAGGTTTTTTTTGTTTTGTTTTGTTTTGTTTTTTTGTCTCTTTGAGACAAGGTCTCCCTGTAGCCTCCCAGCTGTCCTGAACTCACTCTGTAGACCAGGCTGGCCTTGAACTCACAAAGATCCGCCTGCCTCTGCCTCCCAAGTGCTAGGATTAAATGTGTGTGCCACCATGGCCCGCTAAAGTATTTTCTTAGGGCTTATCTCAGACCTTTGCCTTTAGACTTTAAAAGATATGAGGGGAATTTTCAACACTTTATTCTGGAGCTGCAAACATCCTCATATTCATGTATAACTAATGTTTCAAAAATATTTCGTGCTAGGACAGTGTGCTGGCTTCCTTTTTCTGAATATTTGTGTACTACAGACAAGAAGGTGCTTTCCTGACTGTTCTAGTTTGCCTTCAATTGCTGTGACAAAACACTCTGACCAACACCAACTTGGAGAGGAAAGGGTTTATTTAGCTTACATCTCCTGGGTTCATCACTTAGGGAGCCCAAGACAGGAATTCAGGGCAGAACCTGGAGGCAGGAGTTGAAGCACAAGCCCTGAAGGAACACTGCTTACTGGCTTGATCCTTGCTTTCTTATACAGTACAGAACAACCAACTTAGGGTAGTACTGCCTAGAGTGGGCTGGGCCCTCCCATATCACTCAACAATCAAGAAAATACCCCCGCAGACATGGCCACTGGCCAGTCCAGTGGAGGGTATTCCCCAATTGACAACCCAGGTGTGTCAAGTTGACACTAAACCTATCCCAGCACACTGATCTACCCATCTAATCTCAGCACTCACCCCCCAAACTAGTTTTCAGCAGCTTGATGCTTAACTGTAATGTCCCCACCCCCCTAATCATCTTAGTTGAAGCAGGATTATTGACAGAAGTGGTTTGTGGAAGGAAATTTCAGATTATATTTTATGAGGTTCCATTTAACAGATACCAAATGGGAGATCTATGTATATTTGTTTGGTAAGGGTGTGGTGATTCCATCCAATGTAAATTCATTGGTGTATACTTTGCACAGCAACCCACATCTCAGACATCTTATTAAACACAAGGGGGGGGTACTACATAAAGTCTAAACAGCACCTGTTGAAAATTAACAACTAATGGGTGCAATTACTTAGCAGTTTCCTCAAGAGGAACTCTGCCTTATCTTGTTAATTCAATTCACTTTGCTGGAAAGTGTTTGATGTATATTCAGTGTCTGGCTCTCAACAGAGGTAAAAATATTTATTCATTACAGAGTAATCACCTTGGTTATTGAGAAATACTTTACCAAGTAGAAACATTGCCCCTATAGATTTTGTTTGAAACACTTGCTTTTCCATGGCTATTTCACATATGCATTATTTAATATCACATATGTCTGTTATGGTTAGGGCTAGCATAACATACTGCATGCATTTTTTAATTAGTCTCCATCATGATTTTGCGAATTTTATATACATGTTAGGGTTTTTTTTTTTTTTTTGAGACATAGTCTTGCAACCCCAGCTGGCTTAGACTCACTGTGTAGACCAGGCTGGCCTATGTCTCAAAGTGAACCACCTGCTTCTGCCTGGTGAGTGCTAGGATTAAAGGCATGTGCCACCACACCTGGCTCAATGCATTTAAAATTTTCAGTGGATATGACACCAGTTATAACAAAGATTACAATCTACTACACTTGATTTTAGCCAAAATGCTGAGAAGCCATAAGAAATTATAACTTCCTATCCCAGTTTTCCTTTTAATTACTTTTCCCAGGGCTGATATTCAGTGGATAGATCCTGGAGTGGCCTTACCAGTTGTTTGTTGACTCTGACTACTGGATATTGTGTTGTCAGCTGTCACTTGATGTGATCTATAATAATCACCTAGGAGGTAGGTCTCAGGGCATGCTTGCGGGGATTATGCTGATTGGATTAATTGAGGTCTGAAGACTGACTCACTGTGGGGGGCACAGCTTCCTGGTTTGGGATTCTAGATGGCCTAAGGAGGGGAAAGTGAACTGAGAACAAGCATTCATAGCCCTCTGCTTCCTAAGCAGAGGCACAAAGTAACTAGCTTCTTCAATCCCTGTTCTGACTTTCCCACTAGATGGACTATAATCTTAAACTGTGGCCCAAAATAAACCCTTTCTCCTTTAAGTTGCTTTTGTCCATGTATTTTACCATAGCAACAGGATAAGTAGCTAATACTTATATTAAATATTTTAATATTCAACCTTACTCATCACTTCCCCCAAATTCTTATTCTAAAAAGTCTTTCATTAAAAATCAAAAAAGTATGTTACCTGGTAGAGTGATACCGGTCTTCAGTCCCAGTATTGGAGAAACAGAGGCAGGCAGATCTCCATAAGATCTGGGGCTAAAGGGAGAAGCTGTCTCAAGAAGAATACTCTAAACAATACTCTAAATAATAATAAAAAAAATACTCTAAAAGGTAATGAGGAACCTTGGAAAGAAAAAAAGGAGACCATCAGTTATCTAAGAAATATGACAAAAAGGAGATGGATTTGTAAGAAACTTGGCTTAGCAAACAACATTATTTATGTAGTAATACTAATGTTAAATCTGAATATCAATTTACCTCATTTTATAGGCAGTCTTGGTTTTTCAGTTTGTTTCTTTTGCTGTGTAGCAGATGCCCAATTTTATGCAAACCTATTTGTGGATTCTTCATATCTGCTGAGCTGTCTGAGTCATTTCAGGAATTTCTTCGCTCTGCCCCTGCATTCAAGTGCTTTCTTCTATGCTGCCCTGTAGAATTTCAACGGTTTAGGTGTTATATATTTTTAAAATTTTTTTAATTTATTTTTTTAAGGGGATTCACAATATTTCACAATATAAGAGCACAGTTGTTTTCAGATCACATTAACGTTGCTCAGTTTGCCATACAATTAGGTAATTGGTGCTAGTATCCACAGATGAGGGATACCATTCATTGGGTTTTTTTTTTTTTTTTTTTTTTAGTGCTTTGACCCATTTTGAGCTAACTTTTGTGCAGGGTAGATGTTGGGCTCTAGATGCAGTCGGTTACTTATGGATATCCAGTTTTTCCCAGCATAAATTGTCCAAGTGCTGGGCTTCCCTTCCCTCACCCGATTTCCCTGAGACAGTGTTCAGACCTCAGTCTCATGCGCACTGGCCTCAGTCTCTCTGAGCCAGGCAGGGAAGGAGAAACCAAATGCAGGTTTCTGAGTAGCAGCAAGTACCTTGGGAGACTGTGTTGGAGGGCATTTCATTAATAAGGAAGGGGAATTATTTTTATAGGTTAGGGGAGGGGGAGGTCTTGCTCAATGGTGCAAAGGGAAGGGTAATGTGGCAGTTAGGGGAGGGAGTGGGCTGGGGCTAATTCAAGTGGCTTAATGAGGAAACAGAAACTTTATTACTACTCGCAGGAACCTAATGCCTAAGACCAGTGAGGGAAGGTGGATGACAGAGATCTCCTTCCAAGTCGAAATGCATGGACTTCTGCCAACCTCACAAAGAGGCCTCTGGGGTCTCAAGCCATGCACACTGTCCTGGTTGGGCACCACACCTCATGTAAGTCCCACATCAAAGATGCTGCTTTTTTCTCCAATGTATGTTTTTTTTTTATTATTTTTAAATTTTATTTATTTCTGTATGTGTATGAATGTACTGTCTGCATGCAGGTCTGTGTACCCGTGTCGTGCAATGCCGCGGAGGTCAGAAGAGGGTCTCGGATTCCCCTGGAGCTGGAGTTCTCCTGGAATTGGAGTTTCAGATGGTTCTCGGCCACCATGTGGGTGCTGGGGATCGAACCCGGGTCCTCTGTAAGAGCGGTCGGCGCTCTTAACCGCTAGGCCATCTCTCCAGCCCTCTCCAATGTATGTTTTTGGAATATTTCTCAGATTTTAGGTGATCACAGCTACATAGGGTTATTTATGAGTCTGCTATTGTATCACATTGGTTCATGTATCAGTTTTTGTTTCAGTACCCTGCTGTTTTGTTATAAATTATAGAAATTATAATTTGCATTTCGTTTTGCATTGCTCTGCCTAATTGTAATCTGTGCTTTAATACAAATTTTAAAATTGTTATTCCTCTTTCTGTGCTATCATATAGATTTTTATTGATATTTTATTGATTGATATTTGATTAATTTGACCATTTGACTATTTTAATTATATTAATTCTGCCATCGATGATCATTAAAGGCCATATACTTTCTAAAGCCTTCTATTTCTTTGTGCAGTTATAAAGTTTTTATTGTAGAGGTCTTGCATCTCCTTGCTTAGGTTTATTCCTAGCTATATTTTTGAGGTTACTGTGAATGAGATTGCTTTCTTGATTATGTTCTCAGTATGTTCATTTCTCATACAGAGATAAACTACTCATTTTGTATATTAATTTTATTTACTGCTCCTCTCCTGAAAGCGTTTATCATGTTTGAGATTTTTCTATTGGAGCTTTTAGGGCATGATAAGCATAAGATCATGTCTACAAATAGGGACAATTTAACTTCTACCTAGAAAATGTAGAAAATAGAAACTTCTTAATTTATTTCATTCTTTCTCTCTTTTTTTTTTTTTCACTAAGATTTGAAACATTATGTAGTATTGGATTGGAGAGTGTTTTCACCCTTATTTTGTTCTCAATTTTAGTGGAAATGTTTTCAGTTTTTCTCCATCTCATACAATGATGATTATAGGCTTTTCATATATAGTTTTAATCATGTTGACTTATGGTTATTTTTTCCTAGTTCATTCACGAGTTTTAGGAGAGGTTGAACTTTGTGAGAGGGCATCTTCTACATTTGTTGAGATGATCATGTGATTTGTAACCATGAGAAGAAATTCTGAGTGTGTCTGGTTAAAGAGTGTAAGGCAAGGATTTCTAGTAGCTGAATGCTTCTCTCTCTCTCTCTCTCTCTCCCCCCCCCCCTCTCTTTTGGTCTTTTTGAGACAGGGTCTCCCTTTCAGTCTCACCTGGCCTGGAACTCACTATGTAGACTGGAATGGCCTTGAACTCACAGAGATCCACCTGCCTCTGCCTCCCAAGTGCTAGGCTTAAAGGAAATGCTTCTCTTTTCCTCTCCATGATCTCTCTGGAGCTCGTGATCCAGAGTATCTTAATTATTGAAGACCATGTGGACTGCCTGTTCCTGTAACCAAATTTATTGTTATGTTATAAAATGGGCTTGCATCCTAGATGCCTTTTAGAGATCTACTATGCTTGGAAGCTTTCTCCAGAGTACAGGTTGTATCCATAACTAACATGTTAGGGTGGGAATATGGAGTGCATTCTAGAGAGCTTCCTATTCAACTCAGAGAATGTATGGCTCACAGCCTTGCCAATAACAGTAGATACAAGGGAAGTAGTCTTGGCAGCCTCGTGCCTTCTTGCTAGTTTTCTGAGGGCCGTGGTTTTTTGGGTGTTGGAATTTGCATGAGCTATGGTCATGAATAATTTCATAGTGCCAAAATTAATGCTGATGACCTTAGTCATGGGGCTATGGGATTGGTGGCACAGGAGGCATCGCCGATGATCTAAATGGAATTGCCATACATCTTGTGGTTCGTATGCATCCAAAACATGGGGGCATCAGTAGAAGGAACCAGTAATTCCCACAGTGAAGCCACAGGGATGCAGCAGCATAACATCTTTGGATATTGGCAGGATTTTGCTGTTTCTGAAAGTTGAAGGTAAACATATACTTAGCCCAGTTTAATTTTCGAGACAAGAGTCTTTCTAAGTTAACTAAGCTAGCCTCAAGCCCTTTACTGCTCTGCTTCTGCCTTCTGAGTAGTTGGGATTACAAGCATGTGCCATTGTGCTTGGCTTGTTGGGTATCCATTGGTGACAAGCTTCCAGTCTCATTCTTGAATGACTAAGCTTGAGTAGAATCATACTGGATTCTGTGGCATGTGGTTAAGGTCAATGAAAGGATCATTGATAACGATGGTGTCGAACTGGTATATTTCAAAGTCGCTATAGGCTCCCAATATGCTCAAAAGCATTTTTCCATTTTTCTTGCTTTATTGAGGTATAAAAATAAAAGTTTTACATTTAAGCTACATAAGGCAGTATTTTAATTCGTATGTACATTGTGTAATTACTACCACAAACTAAACATATCCATCATCTGGCATACTTACCTTTTTACATTTTTGGTGAGAATATTTAAGATCTACCCTTTAAATACTTTTAAACATAAAGCACAGTATTGTTGTAGTAAGGTTGATACGCATGCAGTTGCTCAGAGGCATTCCATTGCTCCATTGTTTTTGCTTCACCTTTCTCTTTGATGACTCACTCAGTGATGTGCCTGGTGCTGCCCTGGAGGAGATGTGACTGTCTGCTCTTGCTTAGTTTCACAAAGCCACAAAGAAAGAAAAGTTCTTGTGGAGAAAGAGTGAAAATTGATGGTACAAAGGAAGCCAGTGGGTGTTGACTCCTGGTTTGTTTCAGGTTCTGAGAGGAAACAAAACATTCTTAAGTAAAATCATAATTACATAACTTGGTAGTCTTTTAAAATGTCTGTAACATCATCCATAACAATAGACAAATATAAAAAATAAAAAAAAAACCATGGAGTTGGTTATAAGTTTTCCAGAGTCATTCTTGAAGGGGGAAAATACAACAAAATTATTTGCCTTTCTTTTCCCATGACTGGCTAAGAATTTTCTTTGTATTGCTGATAGAGAAAAAGCATTATTGATTCAGCTGTCTTCTCATGGCACATGATGCGACTGAATTCAGTGTGCCTAATGATTTCACCAAAGGGGTACTTTGAATCAAATTCTCTTTTAATTCTGGTCAAGTTAGAAAAACAGACATCCTGAACAACCATATTAATGACACCTGTCTTTCTATTTTTCTATACAATTTCCTCACATTTGTGAATTTGAAGAAATGTATGAAAAAAATAAAAGGCTTATATTCTGATAAATTTTCAATAATCACTCTATAGAGAAAACCAGAAAAGGGCTGGAGAGGTGGTTGAGTGGTGAGTATCATTCGTGGCTTTTCAGATGACCAGAGTTCAGTTTATAACCCTTATGTCTGGTGGCTCACAAAAGCCTGCAACTCCAGGAGATCCAAGTCTCTCTTCTGGCTTCTGTGAGTACTGAGATACATGTGTGCATACACAGAGATACACAAACACACACACACACACACACATACACACAAATAAAAACAAATATAAAAACAGAAGAATTCTGTTCTCTCTGTGTGTGCGCTTATGTGTGTATTAAGGACTGAGCCCAGAGTCTTGCATATCTGTGCAAATGCCCTACCTCTCAACAATGCCTTACATCTTGGATGATGCCACATTGTATTTACCATCTACCTCTTCCTAAGACTTTTCAATTTCTTCTTAGGAGAGCATTTTCCTCCAATTTTGTACTTACCCATTTTATTTTCATTTGCATAGCTAAATATAGCTAGGAATCTCACTCAACTGCTAGTTAAAATAAAGACAGAAAAAGCATACATATTTATTTCCATTCTAATATTGGCAAAAAAGCTATGCTGTATAGTTAGACACTCATTTTTTTGGATAAGACAACAAATGCTTTGAAAATGCAAATGATGATGTTCCCTCTGCTAACTAGCTCTAATTTAATACATACCGTAAACTCAGATACATGAACAAATATTGAGATTTTTTTTATGTAACTTTCTCACTGGTCAATGAATATTTTAGTGACTTCTGTCTGAAATTGACTACTTAACCTTCAGTGGTTAATTATATAGTGGAAATAACTCTAGAATATCTTCAAGCTCATTAGCGTTTTTATTTTCCTAGTAATTCTCAGTTTTTTTTGTTACCACCTGAATGCAGTCACAGTCATGCCTTAACATAGTAGAATGGTCTAAGTGTATCATTTAGTGTGTAGTAACAAGTTTTACTTCTAGCCATGCCTTAACAATTTAAACATGCAAGTTGATCTCATCTTGTTAAAATGTTGTGATACTCTTTATGAGGACAGTTAAAATGTATCCTATTTCATCTGGGCAGCCCATACTGTCCTCTCACCATTTATTTCTCTGTTTCCCAAAGTCCTTGATTTCTAGTCAGTGGTTTTATAGTTTATCACTTACTGCCTCCACCCTGGACAAGATGGCATATGTAGGCTGAAATAATAATCTCATCTGATGCTTTGGCTTAAAGGTAATGCATGATTTAAGCTATTCTAATATAAATAAGTAGCAGAGTTTTAGATTTCCAAAATAAATAATGCAGAACTTGCATAACTGTCGAATCTGAGGCCACACTAGACCACAGTGTCAACTCATCCCATATGCATTAGATAATCCTAATATCCTAGATATCACACACAGAAAGCGTGCTTCAAGTTTCCGTGGCTTATGTCAGATGCAGGCCATTGTGGGTCAAAAAAGCTTTGCCCTTTTCCCATCCGGTGTTTCATTCAGCGATTCAGTGGGGAGGAGTAATCCCTGTCTGGCAGGTCAGGTATTCTTGGTGTTATTAAAAGAGTAGAGTAAGTTGGAGTTTGAAAGATGGCTCAGCAGTTAAGATCACTGACTACTCTTGCAGAGAACTCAGGTTCAATTCCCAGCACCCATGTGTCAGCTAACAAAAGTCTGTAATTCTAGCCCTAGGGAATCCAATGCCTTCTTCTGACATGACATGTGGGCATTGTACAACAACACAGATGCATTTACATGCAGGGAATATACTTATATAAGAGTAAAATAATGTTTTTTTCTATTACTTTTTATCATTTTTTAACAATGAGTGATAATGAGTGCAAGAATCCTTCATGTAAAACCATTTTGTAAGCAGTTGTGCCCAAACCCATACAACCCAAGGGTCCCACCATCCAGCTGGGGGGGGGGGCTTGTATATATAATCAAGTTGATCAAATAAGTGTCCAGTCTATATTGCTGTAGTTTTGCCATTCAACCCAATCGCAGCCCTTACATTCTACCACACTCCCTCTTCTGCAGATTGTTCCCTAGGCTTAGAAAAGGGGCACGGGTGGACAAGAAGCAAAACAGTCTACTTTCTCTGGAGCTGTTGTTTTGGACTCTGGTCAACTGTGGCTGTTTCCTTTCATGGGCTGACAGTTTGTCCAGGACTAACCTTTCAATTCTACTAATGAAGCACATGCAATTAGATATAGAGGTATTTAAACAGTACTAATTGTTGTGGTAGGTTACTTTGGTATAGACACAGATGGTCTATACCAAAGATTGTATGCTAATCCATGAATTACGTTTTTTCTGGTCTATACCAAAGATTGTATGCTAATCCATGAATTACGTTTTTTCTGGTCTATACCAAAGATTGTATGCTAATCCATGAATTACGTTTTTTCTGGTCTATACCAAAGATTGTATGCTAATCCATGAATTACGTTTTTTCTGTAAAATATGACAGGGTCTTACTGTGGCTTATTAACATTCCTAACCACTAGAGGATGTAAGCTTGTGGCCCTCAGCCGTGGGTTATTCCTCCCAAGGAGAGCGCTACATAGCCAATTAGATTTGGGATTACAGACATATGGCTGCCACTGCTGCACCGTATTTCTCGGCAGGTGAGGTGTAGCTGGTGCTGATGGGCGAGTCTTCCTTGACTCATGGAGACCTATATTTGCTTTATTGGTTTATGGCCTTTGGTAACATCTCTGGTATTCAGAGACCATCTGTACACTTTCATTTGTGGTCTCAATACATCTTTACATCTTTCCCATGCTTACATCTGTTCTTCGACAGCAGGGCCTTCTCACTATCTTTTCTTGCAGTATCCCAGTTTACAGGCAAGAAGCCTTTACCTTTTGGGGGTGGGGGGCCTCCCTCTTTTCCCCCCCCTGTCCTCCCCGCTCCTTCCCCTTCCCGCCCCCCCCTTTTCCTCCCTTCCCTTGTCCCCGTTTTTTCTCTTTCGTTTTTTGGTCGACTCCCTTTGGCACATATCTCCTTTGTAGACCTATCCGTACTTAAATAATCCTGTTGCTGATATCAGAGCCTTCTCCGTATTAATATATTTTGTTTAAATGCACAGCTAAAAGACTTTAGTATTATATTTGTTCTTGAATAGAGCATAATCCTTTTCACACGTTCCTATGTCCATTAGTCATTAAAGAAGGCAGTTTTTTACGGTTTTATAAGCAGTTATTACCTCTATAAAGGTTGGCTCCAATTTACCGTTACGAGAACAACCTCATACATCATATTTCTCTTGTCCGGGTCTATGGGGAGGGGAGGTAAAAAGTCCTCTGGATTAAAAACTTTGTGGGCACCGAGAAGGTTAAGTTTCTTAGGACCATTCAAAACAGTTGTTACAAGTGGATCCAGCAAGGGGTTTGATGCCTTTAGCAGTCCTGGAGGCTTGTTCTCCTTTCAATGTTCATTAGGGGCCAAACTTTCTGCTGGGAATTCCTGGTAATCCGACACAAATGCAAAGCTGTTCTTTTCTTTCTCAAAAAATAAAAAATTTTAAAAATGGTGAGTGATATACAAATGAGTTCTGATGGGGGATTGGGACATTGAGGGCCTGGGTTTGGTCGGAAACCATTGCATAAGATGTACAGATGCTCAAAATAAATCCCTAAAGACCATTAAAACACATGTGAGCTCCTACCATTCACCGCTAAAGTGTTCACACCACCTAGTATTCCACTGCTGTCTCTGTTTGCTGTAGTCACCTTTGTGATCCATTAACTTTTTTAACCACAGAAGACAGGGAACACCACTCATCCACTGCGGTGGGATGTTAAAACCTCTTACAACCTCCTACACCCCCGTCCTAACCCCCCAGACAGTAGTATGGACGAACTCAGGAAAAGCCACACTCAAACACTGAGCTCCACCACATGACCCCCAGGCTCATACCACTCCTGTGTTACCTACCCCTACCCACACAAGAACTCACCCACTCCCCTCATTGTCAGAGATCTACCATCCCAGCCCCACTGCTTCATTGCAGCCCTCTCTTCATAATAGGAAGAGCTGGAACCAACCAAATGCTTCTCACCAGTGAGTGGATAGAGAAAATTGGTTCATCTACATAATGGAATTCTATGCAGGCGGTAAAAAAAAAAAAAAAAAGGATGGCATTGTGAACTTTGCAGGATGGAACTAGAAGATATTATGCTAAGTGAAGTAACATAAGTCCCAGAAAAGCAAACAATAAATGTTATCCCTCATTTGCAGATGCTAGCACCAAGCACCGAGTTGTAAGGCACACTGAGCAACATCAATGTTATATACCCCTTTCCCTTAAAGCAACTGTGCTCTGTAATATAAATCCCTTAACAGACTCTAGAATTAACGCACTACTATTTTTAGACTTTGTAATCCTGGTATATGGGTGGAGGATGTATAGGCATATTTCAGAGTAATATAAATTTAAAAAGGAAAAATGTGAATCCTGAAATATGATGTGGAAATCACAGTTTATGTACAGTTGATATAATCTTAGTATAGGTGTAATGTATTTATATATATATATATAAATATATATATATATATGCATATTTTGAAGCAATACAGATTGGAGGGAACAAGAGCAGAGGAATTTGGACAGGGAATGGACTGAAACAGTAAAGTTCCACCAAGGACAATAATCCTCTGCTTTTAAAAACTTTGAATAGCATCAGAAAAAGATACAGGGCAGGGATGGCAGGGTGCATGAACTCGGGTGGGGTGGGGGGCATGGAAGGGGAGATGAGTCTAGACTGGACTGAGAAATGATGTATGAAATGCACATAACCAATAAAAATGTTAAAAAAATCACACATCTAACCCTAAGATCAATTGATTTGGGCAGTTGGGGTGCTAATGGGTAAAGTCAGTGTTTCATGTGTAGCAAGTGTAAGTCTAGAGTTTTTTCACTATGAGGAGAAAATGGTTATTTACAAAAGTGAAGTACAGTTAAATGCTATTAAAAGTTGAATTTTAGTTTTAATTACCCAGAGAAAAATGATGCCATTCTAAATGATGATTTGCCTTTGGTCTTGATGAAAGGGATGCAGGGAGAAATTTTCAGGCACCCAGAGGTACTTCTCCAAATTTACCAACTGCTCTTCCAGATGTCTGTAAGTGTCAAATTAAACTTGCAAATCATTTTGTTTCATGTGGGGTTTTGAGTTGAAGAACCACTTGTTTTCTTTTTTCTTCACACTTTCTGACAGTCGGTATTTGATAGTATGATGAAGTAAAACTTACAATAAAGACATGAACTTGTCCTTCCAGTATAATTACAACCTTGTGGCTTTTGTCTTCTACAAAGGGTGATTAAATCCATCCATTTTATATGATCTTCCATGTGGCTTTGTCAACAGTTTATATGAATAAAAATTACTTTGGTAGCTTACCATGTTTTTGCTTTTAATGTGAAAAGTTTGCTATACACATTATAAAACTTTCAGTTATACAAATCTTGGTTTAACTAATTGTCTATTTAAATGTATTTTTCTGAATCAAATTTGACAGAAGTTTTCTGAAAATTGTATCTGAAATTTTGCTTCAATAATTGAGGTGAGGATAGAGACAATGAAGAGCATGTTTTTATGGCTTTAGGTATTAATTCCCAAGATAGCAACAGGCAAGGAGATAGCTCAGTAAGAGTACTTTCCTTGCAAGCTGAGGACCTAAGGTTGAATCCCCAGCACTCTATCAAAATGCAGACAAGCCCTACCCTAAACCCTAGCACTGAGGGGTGCAGACAGATCCCAAAAGCTTGCTGACCATCCAGCCAAGTCAAAACAGATCTTCCAGGTCAGTGAGAGACCTTCGGAGGCAATACATGGAAAGCAACAGGGGAAGACACCAAATAGTCATCCTTATGTGTGAGCACCTTCATGGCATGTATGTGAACTGCACTTATTCACCATATGCCATACACCATCCACAACACAAGTACACATACTCCACATAAAAATAAATAAAAAAGAGCATGTTACATTATCTATTCAGACTGGAGACAGTTTGGGAATAAATAAAAGTTAGAATATCATGGGAACGGGAAGTGGAGTACAAGCAGAAGCTCTAGTTAATGTTTTTATTATTACATAGATTTTAATTTAATGCTAAATATCAGCAAACATTTACAAGTATTTAAAGACTTTAAAAAATATTCTAACAGTTCAGTTAATTTTATATTATTCTAATATATATATTAGAATAATATAATATATATATTTTATATATATTATGAAAATAACAATAGGGTAATTCCTAAACACATTTAGGGATTCACACTTTAACACTAAACTTGCAACTTGCATGCAGGTAAAAAGACATTTAACTTTACATTCCTGAATTACATAGCATGTTGACATATGTTTTGATATACTTTAAAAAAGAGCTTTATTATTTCTCATAAATCTTAGGACTGGGGAAATTAGAGACATAAACTTAGAGCCTTATTATTTATTTATTTATTTATTTATATATTTTGAGATTTAGCAGGCAAATTTTATTATCAAATGTAACAATTCTACAAAACTATTAGTGTTGTAGTAAGTATTCCTGTCTATCTTAGTCTCTCAGAGCTTTGGTCAGAGAGCATCTTAAGGCATCAAGCACAATGAACTTTATCTGATCTTGAGTGCCAGTTTTTATAATTTTTGATGACAAGGTTATTAGTTGGTTACTCAGCCAACAAGAATAATGAGAACCAAGACGGAGCAGAGATCCAAGGAGGGCTACTCAGGGAAAATCTTGGTCCCAGCAGTATTTGCTTAAGGCACCAGTGCTGACATCATTATCCCTGGACATGTAGCACTTTGTTCTTGATTCTATGGAACAATGAACTAACATACAGCTGGACACCAAGTTGTTGAATATTTGCTTGTCATGACAGGAGACTGCCAACTCTTGGGCGTATCTCACAGACCTTCTATCTGGCCCTTTATCTTCATATCACTTCCCAGATGCTCATTTTCCTGGACAATTGGTATGAAGTGGCTACTTTGGGTCCTATGTCCAACTATCTATGCTAATGATTCCTCAGAGTGTTACATTTTCCCATACAGTTCTGTGGGGAGGAAATTACTGTCATGCTTGATATTTGTATCCTGGGAAGACAAGGCAACAAACTGTCTCCCATTGTACTGTATGATCATACCACTCCAAGTCGGTAGCAAGAGTATTTTGTTTACCCCTTTTTAGTCTTTTTATCATATTCAAGGTGCTAAATTAAACAGTGTGTTAAAAAACTCACTTTGGCCACGTTTGGTGGCACACACCTTTAATCTTAGCACTCGGGAGGCAGAGGCAGGCAGATCTTTGCGAGTTCAAGGACAGACTGGTCTACAGAGTGAGTTATAGGACAGCTGGGGCTACAGGGAGAACCTGTCTCAAAAAGACCAAAAAAAAAAAAAAAAAAAAAAAGCTCAACAAGAATTTTTGTACCTTAAAAAATAAACATTGTTAGGAGATAAAAATCTTCAGGATTACTACATCATAAGTGATAGACAAAATATAAATGATCAAATATGGACAGAAATTTCTAAATCAATTAACGTTCCAATTCAAAATCGATGAAGGACAGGGAGAAGCTATTCAGAAGGAAATTAAAATGGCAGTGAAACATAAAAAGTTTTCTACAAAGCTGGTATTCAAAGATACACACACAAAAGAAGGATCTTCTCATGTTTCCTGATCAGATGGAAAGTATTAAAATGATTAACAATAACAGATGCCAGTGAGGACATGGGAAACGAACACTTTTTTATTAGTTGCAACTTTTATGGGGAAGCAGGTAAATAAAGACAAACAACTCACTTTGGATAGGTTTTAATGCAGTTAAGCGTGTTTCAATGCAGCTATGCATTTTCTCTAGGAATTCATCAAAAGAAAGACATTGACTAAGTGTATGAAGATACATATGAAAGCATAGTAATTGTAATAATGTTTATGGTAATAATTTATAAGTATGTTAAATGCCAAAGAAAAAGTAAGAATGAGACAGAAAAGCTAACGTTGTTCAGAATGTTGTTCTAAGAATGTATGTGATCAATATTTAAGTGTTCTCTGAATTTTATTTTCTTGTTTATACCTTTCTACATAGTCCCTTATTTACTTTTCTGTATGAAAAATAATCTTCACATTCACTATTGCTAGAGTGTCCTTTCTTTTTTTTTTTTTTTAATTTCTGTATGTGTATCAATGTACTGTCTGCATGCAGGTCTGTGCACCCATGTCGTGCAATGCCGCGGAGGTCAGAAGAGGGTCTCGGATTCCCCTGGAGCTGGAGTTCTCCTGGAATTGGAGTTTCAGACGGCTCTCGGCCACCATGTGGGTGCTGGGGATCGAACCCGGGTCCTCTGCAAGAGCGGTCGGCGCTCTTAACCGCTAGGTCATCTCTCCAGCTCCCATAGAGTGTCCTTTCTAAAACTCAAATTGTAACTTGCCATTGTGACAAATATGAAGAGGAAGTGACATAATCAAGAGGTGCTATTCACTCATAAATCATGGTCTTCAGGAACAGATTATCTTCCTTCCTGTGTGAATTGGTTAGTTATCCTGTGCTGTGACCAGGTTGCCAAATTACACCCTGTCCCTCCTCCACACGCACTTCCTGAGCACGGCTGGCCTTTCCACCATTCTGCAATAGAATGACTTGGCGAGAAGCTCCTCCTCACCCATGTGCTTGTTCCTCAACCCAAGCTGTCTCAGCAGTGGAACTGTGGGCTAAATCACACTTAAGATCTACTATCTGGGATATAACTGCTACTTCATAGTCTTACTTCAATGTATTGTTTTAGCCACTGCTTGTTTGGAGTGTTACTAACACTTCTTGGGTGGAGAATTAAGGTTGAAGTTTGCAGGTCCTTATAAATTTTCTGAGTCAGTGTATTTGAAATGTAACCTAGTTTTTATGCAGTTAAAGTTAGCTTCCCAGATAGTTCAATTTACTTAATATTACTCATCTAAGAAGCCATAGTCAACATTGTCACAGAAAAGACATTGGGCTCCTTCAGAGTCATGATTAACTACTCATTATTTTCTAAAAGTTAGCATTTGGTTTAGGAACTTGCCAGGTATCAGGCAGTGAAAAATTATTGTTTGCAACCACTGGGGATTGCCTGAGTAATGAGAATCTTTTTCATATATTCATAATGTGGATATTATACATTACAAGTTTAGCAGGAAAACTTGATGCTATATTATATAAAAACAGCTTACCTGGGGCTGGAGAGATGGCCTAGCGGTTAAGAGCGTGGACCGCTCTTACAGAGGACCTGGGTTCGATCCCCAGCACCCACATGGCTGCCGAAAACCGTCTGAAACTCCAATTCCAGGAGAACTTCAGTTCCAGGGGAATCTGAGACCCTCTTCTGACCTCCGCGGCATTGCACGACACGGGTGCACAAACCTGCATGCAGACAGTACATTCATACACATACAGAAATAAATAAAATTAAAAAACAAAACAAAACAGCTTACCATGTTTTCCTATTAAGCAGAAGGCATCCATCTCGTGGTCGCACATAATAAAAAGTCAAATTGCAGAAGAGTAAAATACTGTGTTTACATTTTTATACAAACATACCTTCAACTATATGCATTATGCACATACATACAGGCATGCATATTATGTAGTTCATAATTCATACATATTATGTAGTTCATAATATATATATATATGTATATATATATACATATACATATATATATTATATATATATATATATATATATATATAATGAACTACAAACCCAAGCAAAGTTAAAGAGCTACATATTTCCTTTGTGGTTATGTTTCTAATATTAGCATTTTCAGTCTCTTCTTAAGTGCACATGGTGATGAAGGATGGTTGAATTGCTCCTGGTCAATGCCTTCATCAGTTGTTGGGGTACATTAAACATTTAGACCTCACTAGTCTCTAGGCCTTCCAAGATATAGATTTTTGCTTTCACTTTTTGGTGGTAAACATCTCATCAATTCCAGTTAAACATTATTTAATAAAGGCTTTACCATGAATTTTAGATGCTTTGTTTGGAAGATAGTGACCTTGGTCAGATCTTTTGAGTACTTTGACTTATGACTGGAAGAAGAATTTGATTTAGGACCAATTGTTTAAACATCTTTAAAGCCAGCAGAACAGTCACAAAATAGCCATTAATTCTTTCTTTTCAATATTATTTTTTTCCTGCAATAGATTGCCAATATTAATCCTGTCAATAATGGTGCTAAAATTGGTAAATATTACCTACTTACTAAGAACCATTCAAAGGGATAGAATATGAAATTCTCCAGTTTGCATTTCAGACAGCATAATACTTCCAAGTCAAATGAATGAATTCTTTATATGGATCTTAATATGTGGATTGGGAAGAGAATCAACATTTCCCCAAACTAATGTTAATGTAGAACTCAATAAATGTCAGTGGAATGGTTGATGAGTCCATGAGAACCAAAAAGAAAAAAAAAATCTTTAAATTCTGTTTGCTGGTCTAAGTGTCAGGTAGCTTAAGTATTTGTGTATAACAAAGTGCTGGAAGAAAGTATTTTCCCTAATCTTTACTTAAAAGGGAAACGTTACAATGTTATGTAAAGAAAAACTCAAGTGATTTTTGAAAAATTAAAAATATAAACATACAACAATTAATATTTTAAATAATAAGACATGAAAGAAGAGATATTGAGATTTTTATCACAGGAATAAGACAAATAATTCAAAGATATCAATAAAAATCAGTTTTAAAACTCTATGAAAATCATGGAATAGATGGAATCTGACAGCAGGAGAAAGTTAAATAACTGTCAAGCAGTAAATAAAAACATCAAATTTGAGCAAATTAAGATGGGATTTTTTATTATCTAAAAGATGACTAGAAGACTAATAATGTTGATTTTGGCAAATTTGTAGTTAAATGAACATACTATTAACATATAATCCATATTTTTGTACAATTTATATTTCTGTAAGATGCGTTGAAACTATCAGTTTAATATGGAACAGACTTTATCACTTTTTCTCACCAATTCTACCCTAAGGAATGAATTCCATACAAATGCCTTATTACTATACAAATAAAGTTAAATATTATAAGGAATGTGTATTGCAATATCTTTTATAATAACATGCATTTTAGTATAAGTTCTTATTAGGTAGGGTCTAGTGAAACAAAATGAAGTATAACTATAAGATGACATAAAATGCTTGTATTCAAAAGAATAAGTTTGGGCTGGTTTGGTGGTGCTTGCTTTTAACCCCAGCACTTGATTCTCTGAGGCAGGAGGATTGTTATGATTTCAAAGCCATTTGTTACTACATAATATTTATCAGGGCATCCTTAGCTACATAGCAAGATCCCAGTCTCTGACACACAGAAAAAGTTGTTTGAAATGTTTGGAAAGTAAACATAAGAAAATAGAACAATAATAATTTAAAAGTTGACAAAAATGTATTTACGGCCTAAGCCTACTTATATATATACAGATTGGAGAGAGGTGAATTCTTCTATCCAGATGTGTAATTGCAACTAAACATGGATAGTTGTTAATACTGGAGGGAGTGATTGTAGTAGAAACATTAGTTTCCACACTATCCATGTCTGTATTGTTTAAATGTTTGCAACAAGCTCCTGTTAGTTTCATAAGAGAATACGTGCAAACAGAAAAATGAAGAGAGAAAAAAAGATTAATGGCTTGCTGCCATATGGGAGTGCCACAAGGGTCTGTCTTCTGCTTTCATACTGTTGAAAAATGTTATCAATTATTTGGGTGAAGTCATTTATGACAAGCTTATCACACTTTAGGCTGGGAAATCATTGGGAGGGATAGTTAATAATATAGTTGATGAAGTCAAGTTTCAGCCTCACCAGAACTAGAATATTAGGCTGAAATTAGCAGGAAAATGATAAATATTAATATAATTTACTCTATTTAGGAAAAAAGTTGGTCAATTTAGCTCAGTATAAAGACATTCAGCTTTAAGATCATGTGTCTAACAATGTGAACTCCATGAGCTCACTCTGAACTGGAGAATGAACTCTTGTAACTTTGGGTTGTCCAGTCTTAGTTCTGTGGTGCTCTTTGCCTGTCCATCTGGATGATTCTATTCTCTTTGGAGCACCATGTCTTGAAAATAGCACTGCAAAGTCAGAGAACAGTGATAATTCTTCTGAAAGGTGCATAAAATGGCTACAAATTGGAGTCTTAAAATGATAAAATTAGATTAAATTAGTTCAAGACAAGCCTGCTCTACATATCAAGTTCCAGGCTGGCTGGGCTACAGGGAAACCCTGTCTCAAACACACACACACACACACACACACACACACACACACACATACACACACACCACCACCACCACCACCACCAAAAAAAAGCTAGGCATGGTGGTACATGACTTTAATCCTAGCACTTGGTAGGCAGAGGCAGGTAGATCTCCATGAGTTCAATTTCCATTACAGCTGAGGCTACAGCTACAGGGACACACTGTCTCAAAAACACCAAAAAAAAAAAATCAAAAAATACAAAATGTATGTGATTTATATTAGAAAGCTTAATAATCCAAAGTGTGGTACTGAAATGCAGAAAGGCATACATCTGAACCAGAAGAAAAGAAAAATTTGGAAACAAACTCTAGCATTATATCTGTAACTTGGCAAAGGATTGAATTAGGGTATTTTCTAATTTTAAAGCATCCCAGTTGAATATTTTGAGAAAACAACTATAGACTACTTTTAAGTAGAAAAGTAATTAAAATCTGTAAAAAATTTTAAACCTACATATCATCAGAATGTATGTCAGGTATAAAGAGCAGAACACAGTTAAAAGTTTTTAATTTATTTACATATTTTTTTTCTGAATGAAGAGTCAGTTTAATTTCAAAATGATCTACTGAGTGTTAGGGGTTAGGTAGATTTCATAACTTTAAGAAGACAGAATTCTAGAAAGCCAACAATAGAAACTCAACCCATGCTGTATTGAAGAAAGAATTTGTGGAAGAATATGAGAAATTTAGACAATATTTATTAAAATTAAATTTTGGATAAGCTTAGCTAAAGGATGGAGAATATAGGCAGAAAAATGATTGGTAATACATTTAAGTTCAAATCAAGAGTGCTTTTTTTTAGTGGGGAAGAGAATATATTGAATTTTGATGATCTATTCAAGACCAGTTTGACCTCTGATAGTAATCTAGGGTTAGATGCTATGAATCAAATTCAAGGGACATTTGAATGAAAGGTTAAGAAATTAAATCCCCAATGTACTATAATAATGTGTAAGGATGTCAAGAATACACAGTGGAATAAAGACAGCATCTTTAACAAATGGTTCTAGGAAAATGAATCACCACATACAGAAGAATAAAATTAGATCTGTATGATGTTTCATAAAAGTCAACTCCACATGAATCAAAAACTTCAAGATGTGGCACTAAGGCTGTTAGAAGAAAACATAGGCAGTAATCTACAAGACATAGGTGCAGGAAGGGAATTTATAAACTGGACATTAGTCGCTCAGAAAGTAAAATCAACAACTGATGAATAGGACCTCATTAAACTAAAAAGCTTCTGTACAGCAAAAGAGGCAACCAATCGATTGAGGAGGAAGCCTACAAAACAGGAGAAAATCTTTAGCAGCTATAGATCTGATAGAGGATTAATTTGCAAAACATACAAAGAACACACACACACACACACACACACACACACTACATACACACACGCACACATGCACACAAGATTCAATGAAACAAGCAACCCGATTAAAAACTAGGCTTTTGGATTTGACAGAGCATTCAGAAGAAGAAATGAAAATGACAAAGACATACCTTAAAAAGTGTTCATCATCTTTAGTAATTAGACAAATGTAAAATAAAACTACTTTCAGATTTCCTCTGACTCCAGTAAGAATAACTCTAAGATCAACAGAACAAATGACACCAAATTCCAGCAAAGATGTGAGGAGAGGGGAACCCTTATTCACTGAGGTAGGATTGCAAACTGGTGCAACCACTTTGGAAATCAGTGTGGAGAACTCAAAAAACTGAAAATAGACCTGCCATATTACTTGTCATATTATCTGGACACACCACTTCCTGGCATATACCCAAAGGACTCAGTAATCTACCATAGCCATACCTGTATGATCATCTGTGTTTATTGCTGATCTTTTCACAATAACTAAGAAATTGAAATAACCTAAATGAACTTTGAAAAGTTCAAGAAAGCGTGGTACATTTACAAAGTGAAGTTCTACTGAGCAGTAAAATAATCAAATTGCCAGGTGTGGTGGCACATGCCTTTAATCCCAGCACTTGGAAGGCAGAAGCAGGTGGATCTCTGTGAGTTCAAGGCCAGCCTGATCTACATAGAGAGCTCCAGGCCAGCTGGGACTAAAGGGAAACCCTATCTTATAAAGACCAATAAAAATAATTAAATCATGAACTTTGCATGTAAATGGATGGAACTAGAAACTGTTAATGAAGTAACACAGACACAGAAAAGAAAATCAAGTCATGTTTGCTCTCTCTCATTTGTGGATCTTAGCTACAAATTCTTACATGTGAGTAAATATCTCTCCATGCAGTAGATGGTGAGGAAAGCGGTAACTGGTCAAAACACACAATATAATGGACGAAAGCATATTTTTCTCTGAATAAGACAACTATATCAAACCTCTGCCACCCATGACTCAGGGACCATTGAAGAAGAGGGGGGAAAAGATTGTAAGAGTCAGAGGTGGTGGATGACCACAAGGAAACAGAGTGTTCAAGGCAGCTAGGAAGTTATTTATATGAACTCATAGCAATGGAAACAGTATGCATAAGACCCATGCAAGGTGAAGCCAGACAAATACCTAGCCTGGAAATGGATAAGTGAGTATGGGTCTTGTGCCTGCTGGCACCACCAATGCAGGATCCTTGGAACTTGTTTGATTCTACTTTTTTTTTTTTTTGAAATAGGATCTCTCTATAGCCCCAGCTGGCCTGGAACTCACTCTGTAGACCAGGCTGACCTTGAACTCACAGAGATCAACCTAAGTGCTAGGATTAAAGGTGTGTGCCACCACGCCCAGCTTAAAGGCTGGTTCTTAGCCGCCATGTGGGTGCTGGGAATTGAACCCAGGTCCTCCACAAGAGCAGTTGGTGCTCTTAACTGCTGAGCCATCTCTCCAGCCCATTTGATTCTATTTTCATATGGTCGTGCATCTCCTAACTGGCTCTTACAATATTTTCCCCCTCTTTTGAAATCATCCTGAGTGAGTGAAGCTTAAATATAGAAGTGCTGTCTAGCCGGGTGAGATGGCGCACGCCTTTAATCCTAGCACTAAGGAGGCAGAGGCAGGAGGATCTTTGTGAGTTCGAGGCCAGCCTGGTCTACAGAGTGAGTTCCGGGATAGCTGGGGCTACAAGGAAACCCTGTCTCGAAAAGAAAATAAAAGTGCTGTCTGAAGACCCTACTTTGCAGACTCCTAATCTCCATTCTTTGGCCATTTATGGTCTTTTGTATTTCTGGCCCTCTGCTGCCTGATGGAACTTCATCAGTGAGAGTTGAGAGATTCATTAGTATCCTCTTTATCTCTTGTTTTATGTTGTTTGAGCCTTAGGTGTAGAGGTTGCACTGTAGATGTGGCACTTACGATTGGGAAATTCACAGATACTATCTGTCTGTGACCAGCTGTGGGACAGTGTAATAGTCTCCATATAGTTCAAAAGAAGTTTCTTCGATCAGTGATTACTGGTATATTTAACTGTAAATATGAGGGCACGTACTTTGCACTTAGTAAGAAATTCCATTAGTCTATGAATGTAGTAAGTAGCCTTGGGGTTTTCTCTAAGATATATGATCACTCCATTCATGTATATTTGTTTATGTTTACAGTACTGCATATGAGTTATTCCCGTTGAGTGGGCTTTAAGTCCATTTAGGTAACCATTGAGTGCCCACATGATAAAAGTGCCACTATTACATCAATGTTGTGTGCTGTACCAGTCATTGATGTGGTTACTTGGTCTTAAAGCTGGGGTTGGACTGTTTATTGATGTTCTCCCATAACAAGTTGTGTATTGCTCTCCAAAGCTATGAGATGTAGCCTTCAGAGGAAGTGGATTCCAGGTCAGTTCCAGTCTCCAAAGTAAATCATGTCTTCAGTAACAGGGTCTTACCTTCAAATTCTGGGGAGCAATCAAGGGCTGTGGCAATAGTCTGTGTCATTTTTGGAGTCTCTTGGAGTACTCTGGATAGCAACTCAAAGTAGCTTCTCCTATCTGGCACTGTTTATTATGACACAGCCTTCAGCTATACACATGGGCTCATGTAGAGATATTGTATGTATAATTTACCATTAAGTTGTTAGGCTAATATGATTCCCTCTGATTGTTTACACTAGCTAAGCAATATTTATGTCTCCTCCTTCTCTTTCCCTGTTAACTCTCTCTCCATGCCTTCCCATTTAAAGTGTTCCCATGTTCCCCATTTCTCCTTGGTAATACCTGTCTTCTTTGGTCCCTCCTCTACTGAGCTCCTTTTTTCCCTTTATCCCCAAATTTGCTTGTATAATCCTCCCTTTCTTATCCCATTTAAGCACCCCCATTTTATCCATTTCTCCCTTTGTAACACCTGTCTCCTACTCTTCTTGTCTCTCTGGTTCCTTTTTTACCTTTGCCTCCTGGTTACTTTCCATGTTCCTGGTTCCTGTAGCTATCCAAGGGTGCATACCCACATATAAGGATTTGGTGTGAGGATCCACAAATGAGACAGAACATACATCATTTATGCTTTTGAGTCTGTGCTACTTCATTTAACATAACAGTTTCTAGTCCCTTCCATTTACCTGACAATTTCATGACTTCATCTTTCTGTACTGCTGAGTAGAGATCTGTCTAAATGTACCACATTTTCATTATCAACTTCCGTCTCTTAGCTATTGTGAAAAGAGCAGCAACAGACATGAATGTAAAAGTATCTCTGCAGTAGGATGAGTCCTCTGGGTATATAACATGGAGCAGCATAACCAGGTCAAATGGTAGGCTCATTTTTAGTTTTTAAGAGTTCTCCACACTGCTTTCCATAGGGGTTGCAGGATTTTACAATCCTACCAGTGTATGAGTGTATGAGTGTTCCCCCTTTCCCACATCCTCTCCAACATTTGGAATCGTGTTTACTCTTGATCTTAGTCAGCCTGAATGGGGTAAAATGAAATCTTAAAGTTTCTTTTTTTTAATTTGCATTGCCCTAATTATTATTGAACATTTTAAAGATGTGTTTTAGTTATATTTATTTGTTCTTTGGAGAATTCTCTGTTCAGATCCTTAGCCTATCTTTTTTTTTTCTTTTTTTTATTGATGCTTTGTGTATTTCATACATCATTTTCCAATTCAGTTCAGGCATATATCCCCTTCCTTTCCCCCCAACCCACCCCTACCCATCCCAGATCATGCATTCTGCCGTAACTTTTCTGCATCTTTCTCTGCTTTTTTGTTTTGTTTTGTTTTCATTTTTTTAACAATAAGTGATAATTTGTGAGTACAAGCATCCTTCATGTAAAACCAATTTGCAAGCAGTTGTGCCACCATCCAGCAGTAGGGGCTTGTATGTTCAATCAAGTTGATCAAATGAGTGTCCAGTCTATATTGTTGTAGTTTCACCATTAACCCCAATCGAAGCCCTTACATTCTACCACGCCCCCTCTTCCGCAGATTGTTCCCTAGGCTTAGAAAAGGGGCACAGGTGGTTGAGAAGCAAAACACTCTACTTTCTCTGGAGCTGTTGTCTTGGTCTCTAGTCAATTCTGGCTGTTTTCTTTCATAGAAAGCATTTAGCCTATCTTTTAATTGGATCACTTGTTTTCTTGTTTCTTTGTTTTTTGAGTTCTGTGTGTATTCTGGATGCTAAACCTCTGTCAGATATGTCACTGGTCAAGATTTTCTCCCACTCTGAACTTCCTTGTTTCTTTTGGTGTACAGAAGTTTTTAGTTTAATGAGGACACTCTTGTTGATTTTTTTTAACCTTAATTCCTGTTAAACTGAAGTCTGATTTATAAAGTCCTTTCCTATACATACATCTTATCGGCTGGTGCTGATGTTTTCTTCTACCAGTTTTAGACTTTCAGGTTTCACATTGATGTCTTGGATCCATTTGGATTTAACCTTTGTGCAAGGTGAAAAATAAGAGTCTAGTTTCATTCTTCTACAGCTGAAGATCTGGTTTTGCAAGTGCCATTTGCTGATGATGTAGAGTGTTCTTGGCTTCGTCATCAAATATCAGATGGCTGAAATTGCATGAACTCATGTTTGAGTTTTCCATTACGTTCCATTGCTCTATGTGTCTATTTTTGTGGCATTACCATGCTGTTTTCATGATTACAGTGCATGAAAATAGTTTAAAATCTGGTTCGGCAACCCCCTGCATCGCTCTTTGTGCAGTGGTTGCTTTGGCTATCTGGGGTATTTAGTGTTTCTATGTGAAGTTTAAGATTTTTTTTTTGAATTATCTGAAGAAAGTCATGAGAATTTTGATTGAGATTGCATTGAATCTTTATGTTGCTTTTGGTAGGATGGCAATTTTTGCAATATTGATTCTTCCAATCCGTGTGAGCATGGGAGGTCCTTCCATGTTCTGATGTCTTCCTCAATCTCTTTATGTAAAGATTACAAATTTCATTGTAGAGATCTTTAATGACTTTAGTCAGCTATATTTCAAGATAGATTTTGAGGCTATTGTGAATGGGAAGGTTTCCATATACTCTTTCTCTACTCGCTTGCTATTGGGATATAGAAAGGCTACTGATTTTGCAGATTAATTTTATAGTCTGCCACTTTACCCAAAGTATTAATTAATTTCTAGGATTTTTCTGGTGGAATTTTTGGGATCCCTTAGGGATAATATCATGTCATCTGCAAAAAGGGATAATTTGATTTCTTGTTTTCTAATTTGTACTCCTTTCAAGGACTGTATTACAAAGTACTGGAGACAGTGGAGAGTCTTGCCAGGTTCCTGATTTCTTCATTTAGAATGATGTTGGCTATGGGTTAGTTGTATATAGTTTTAATTATATTGAGGTATGTTTCATCCAAGCCAATTCCCTCTAGAACTTTTAAAATAAATTCATGTTAAATTTTATCAAATGCCTTTTCTCCATCTATTGAAATGACCATGTGGTTTTTGTCCTTGATCCTATTTATATGATTTATCACATCCATTGACTTACATATAGTGAATCATACCTGCCTGTCTAGAATAAGGTGTACCTCATCATGGTGGGTGATCTTTTTGATATGTGCCTGTGTTGAGAATTTTTGCATCTATGTTCATTAAAGATAGGGATCCATAGTTGTATTAGTCACTTTTCTGTTGCTGTGATAAAACCACCATGATGAAGGTAACATGTAAAAGGAAGAGTTTATTTGAGCTTACAATTGATGGTTCCAGGGAATTAGAATCCATTGTGATGGGGAGGCATGGTGGCAGTAGCTAGAACAAAAAGCTGAGATTGAGTGGGCACAAGGAGCAGAGAAAGCGACTGGAGACAGGCAAGACTTGTTGAACTCTCTAAGCCTGCGGCCAGTGATGTAGTACTTCTTCCAGAATGGTCACACCTTCTAAGACCTACAAAAAACAGCACCACCAACTGGGGAAAAGTGTCTGAATACTTGAAGCCTATGGGAGACATTCCCATTCAAACCTCCACATTCCACTCTCTGGCCCCCATAGGCTCACGAACATATAAAATGCAAATTGCATTTAGTCCAACCTTAAAAGTCTCCATATTCTGTACCAGTCTCAATACTTTTCAAAAGTCTACATTCCAAAGTCTCTTCTGAGACACAGGCCAATCTCTAAACTGTAAGCTCCTTCAAAATCAAAAGACAAATTACATACTCCCAACATACAATGGAACTGAATACACATTCCCATTCCAAAAGGGAGGAATAGAGGCATAGTGAGGAAATACTGGACCAAAACAAGACCAAAAACCAGCAGGGCAAACTCCAAGTCCAGTAGCTCCATGTGCAACTTCTGGGACTTGACTTCCAAAGGGCTGAGATGGCTCAGCTCTTCCAGCTTTGTTTGCAATATACATCTCTTTCTTAGACTGGTCCCGCTCCCTGTATGCAGCTCTACTTGGCAAATCTCTTACAGCTCTAGCATCTCGAATGTCTTCTTAGGGGTCTCCACTGCCAACCAGGTTTCACCTTCACAGCTTCATGCAGCGGCCTATCAGGGCCTTCTTCATGCAGGGATACCTGTGCTACACTCTACCTGGACTCAGCAGCGTTCTGAAAATAGAACAATTCAGTTGTCAGAAGAAAGTAAGAAGCATTTATGTGGTTTTCCCTAATTCCAATTAAATAAGATTGTTAATGATGTCAGAAAATAGATCCTTGAGGATTCTTGAAGGAACTAATACATACAGGATAACAGACCTAGTCAAGCTCAAAAATATACTCGTAGTCATCAATGATCTATGGTATATTTTTTAATTAAAGAATATTCCAAATTATAGTCTTCCTCATTGAGAAAATAGTTAACCATGGTAACAAAAAAAACACACAAAACATTAAAAACAGAAGTAGTAGGAAGGTTGAATATTATGAAATAAAATGTTATAGAAACAAAATTCCAAATGGGCCTCCCAACTAACATCATGCATATTAAATCACTATGAATTTGATATAAAATATTGTTTATAGAATAAGGAAAATCAGAAATATCTAGGAATGGATTGAAATTGTAGAATCAGGGCCCATCCTGTACCTATGGAATCAGAACCTATATTCCCACACGCTCCCCAAGAAGCTCCACATTTAACTTTGTAAAACCTGCTATGAGAGTGGATTTCGAGATCTCCTTCAAGTCCTGAAATCTCAGGAGCATTGTTTCAGCATTAGACAGTTCCGGTCCTATCAGAGAGTTCCTACACAGAAAACCAACATTAGAACATGATGGAACTTTTCATTTCCAAAAGTAAGATTACAACCTAATATGTATAAATGACTCTAGAATGAATAAAAGAGTGAATTAATAAATATCATTTTCTTAGAGAATGTGATCCTCTGTTTTTCGTTAGCATTTCATAAAGCTTCAGACTTCTTACAACATAGAAGTACAAAAGGCTATTTGAGAAGATTTTGAAAAATTTGGAAGTCCACACCTATATTATCTACATGAACTTGATAAATTCTTACACACAAAAATAAATATGTAAAATTGGGCAGTATACTTCAACATTTTTTAAAAGAAGATGTGCAAATAGACAAATTAAGGAAAAACAATTCAACATCACTGATTATCAAGAGAATGAAGGTCAAATCTACAGTGAGATATAATCTAGCTCCAGCTAGAATGCCAATTATCCAAATGAAAGAAGGTAACAGAAGGCAGAAATATATGAGGAAAAGAATTCTTTGCAGTCTGTTGGTGTTACTGTAAATTAATATGACTATCATAGAAAGCAATATGGATAATCTTCAACAAATTAACAAATTAAAGCCATGTGACCCAACTAGCCTGATGCTGAGTATCTATGTAGAAAAAATGAAGTGTATCTGTTGAAGAGACATCTGCATTCCCATGTTTGTTATGTTTAAATTAGTCAAGAAAATTAAATAACCTAAGTGTCCATCAACCAATTGATGAGTAGGGAAGCTGTGATACATATACACTGTGGGTGAATATTCCATAAAATCGAGTCCTGTGATGTTTTTGACAAAATGAGTGAACCCAGAGTGCATTATGGTATGTGAAATAGCTAAGTGCTGAAAGAAAACTACTACAGTGTCTCATTTACATGTGGAACTTAAAAGGGTTGAAGCAGAGAACAGAATGTTGCTTCACAAGCTCTGCAATAATTAGCTAGACTTAGCTGTTCTACAATTTATGATTAGCTGCAAATATGTTGCACACAGTAAACACATATAATTTGTTCATCACTTGAAAGTACATTAATTTTTAAAGGCATCCTCAAATAGATCACCAGATAGTCATGTGTATCTACATTAAGATGATGGTTGGCTTAAGGATATGGCTTAGTGGAAGAACACTTGCCAAACATGCATGAAACCTCAAGTTCAGTCCCCAGTGTTGTAACCATATGATTTAACATATTATGGATTATCCAGAACCCATGTCATACTCCACATTGTGATATCCAAATTGGAGAAATCATGACCTCTTTGAGCTGTCACAAATCAGACCTGGTAGACAAAACAATGCTGAAGTCCCTGGTCTTTACAATTTTCCCAACTTCATTTTTGGAATACTGCTCTTCTTCCACAGAATTTAGCTCTCCTATTAATAAACCCAAGTTAATCCTAACGTTCCTGTTGTTAATGTGCAAATATTATCGTTGCTTTATGGATAACAGAGGAAATCCATTTTCTTCTTTATTATGTATATGTGAGTACCATTGTGTTCTTTTATGTGCAGGTTCATGTGAATCTGTGGATGCATGTATGTGTAGGTCAGAGGACAACCTTGAATGTCATATTCAAGAATGGTATCCACTTCCTGACACAGACTTTTGCTGTTCTGGAGTTCTTTGTCTAAGCTAGACTGGATGGAAATTGAGCCTCCTTTTTCCATCACCCCAGTGCCAAGATTCCAAGTGTGTTCCACAGTATCAGGCATGCTTTCATGGATTCCAGGGCCAGAACTTGGACCATTGTCCTTGTGAGTCAAGCCCTTTACTAGCTGGGGTGTATCTCAAGCATTTTTGGCTTTATGGATCTCTTCCCCTTTCACGTTTGTTGGAGTTTAAGTATTTTAGAAACTGTACATGGTCCTATTGGTCAAGTTGATTTGTGCTAATCTACTAATGGATAAATAAGTGTCATCAAATGTTACCTCTTTCTTTCCCAGTCTCTATTCTTGATTTACTAGGAAAGATGATGAGACGGGAGCTGGGAAGAAAGTATAGGCACTCTTGTTCTGGCTCTTGGCTTACTGATAAAGCACTCTAGAACAGAGTGGCTGTTCAAAGTCTCTGGTCCACTATGTTTGTTTCTGTTTTGAGACTTCAAAATAACCCTCATCTGGGGTAGGGAGGGAAGTAGATAACTAACTTCCTCCAACAACCTCTCACCAATGAAATCCCATTGCAGGAATCCTACATCTCTTTGCCCATAATACACACTGATATTTTGTGTGGCATGATTTCCCTCTTATTCCTCATAATCTTCTCAATCTTGTCTTTCCGTAGACATCCCTTATAGACATTCTGAGTTCTTTCTAGTTTAGAAAATCAATTGCACTACTTTTGGTCTTTCACTTATAACACACTTTCTGATATACTGTTTAATTCAAGCAGCTTTCTTTGATAGAAAATGAACTGCCTGGTGGGCCCTTCTCACTTTCATTTCCTAGCTCAGCCTGTTCACATCTGTGTGCAGTCTTAGATCTTCCTTCTCATACCCTGAAGTTCTCTTACTCCTCACCCATGTTGCTTCTAGATTGCTAATATTGATGGATTCTTTAGTTTTCATTAGTAATTAAAAGTGCTTTTCACCTTTCACACATATTACAATACTGTCTCAAATACTCCTGCCAGAGTGGCCTTTGAGAACATGTTTGATCATTTCAGTACTCAAAAAAAACCTGCAATGTTTTTTTAAAAATAAAATTTATCTCCTCATTAGACTGCCTCTCTTCTCTCCAGTATGATTTTCCTCAGTGCTTTACCCTGTGTACCCTCTATGTCTCATACTTTCTTTCTTGTGCATTGCATATTCTGTGTCCTCTGCTCAGAAATCCTCTTTGATTTTTTGGTCTCAACAACTTATCTGTATTCTTCAGGACTCAAGTCAGCTATAACCTCTTCTGAGAAATATTTCTTTTCTCATCCCTCACAGTAGGAAAATAAGCTTTACCTCTATACTTTTCAAACAACTTGTATACTTCCTTCCAGTCATTGATTTTTCAGTGATTGTTTGCTTATTTGTGTTAAATCTGTCCCCAATTTTAATGCAATTTGGCATTTAATTTGCAGCAATTCTTGGCTGCTAGATGACATTTGGCTTCTGTGGTTTCTATGAGCAAAACACTTAATCAAACCTCTCTCACATTTTACCCAAGAATGAGCCTCTGAATCAGAAACAATCTATTTCCAGGTAGCTTAGGTCAGCATCATTTAACAAAAATCCATACTATTAGCATATTACAAAGTTTAAAATTAATGCAATTGTGCTTCATTATCATGTTTAAAATAATTCATTCCTAAGCTGCTTTTAACAGACGTGATCCCAGATCATCAGGGACCTGGTCTTCCATTTCTGACTTCTTCATCTGTGGTTGTGTTGCTAAAGATAGCCAATGTTTAGAGATCACGCCATCACAGACATTGTCTAGTTCTGGATATAAGAAGTCATGGTTCCCTCTAATTAATAGAAAAGCTTCTAGAAAGTCCATAGGACACTTTTATATCTTGTTAGGACATCTGATGCAGTGAAAAAATATTTCTAGCCAACATAAAAAACTACTACTAATTTTGTTGCTTAAGCAAGTGATTGTTTCTGTGTTCATCATCTGCAAAATGTAACAATACCTATCTTTCAAAAATTGTACAAAAATCACAAGCATGCCTTTAACTTCCTGTATAGAGGCACATAGTAAACTTTTTTTTTTTAAATGACAATCACTACTTACTGTTGTTCTAGGTAAGACTACTAATATTCAGAAATGTAGTTCCCCTAAAGCCCTCTAGTAATGTTAAAAGCAGGATTGAAACTTAGAGTGGCTTGATCTGAAACCTCTTGTTTCAATAAATACCATGAATCCTAGCATGGAGGATAGCTGAGAGCTGCTATTTCTGCCTAGAACCCAGAGGTCATGAATTGGGACATACTTTAGGCCTGACAGTTCAAGATCATTGAAAATAGGCTTAAAGCACAGAGATCTGGATTCTTCAGTTTGATTTATCCAGAATCCCTGTTTGCTTCCACTTCTTTTTGTGGATCCTAGGCTGAATCCAACAGCATTAATCGAGTGTGTAATTGCGCAGCCCTCTATGAAAGCTAAACATCTTTTGAAATTACTTGGGGTTTGGTAACCAGGTTGAACTTTGCCTCTGTCATGCAGTTTCCAGCTGAATCACTGCAGCTGCAACAATTGACATCATTTTGTGCCTTTCATGCAAAAACTCATTTGGCAGGCAGCACTCCCACTGGAGTGGAGTTTCAGAGCCTCCATGAATCTCAGCATTGGAATGGACTTTAAAGGTCATGAAATCCAAACCTTAATGCAATGATTGAACTGGATTACATAAACCCCACCAAATGGATTTCTAATCTACCCTTGGGTAAGTACAATGAGAAATGAATTGTAGAAATTTCCACATGGGTGGAATTGCATAATCTCCTCTGTGAGTAACCATGGCCACTTTCTACTGAACCGAAATCACTCCTTTTCCTCCTCCGGCCACCAGCACTACTCCTGTCTCTCACCCACATACAATCCTTTTTGGAAACTCACCGTATGTTCTAGGTTCCTTTCAATTACTGTGATACGAAGTTTGGCCAAACCAACACAGGGAGGAAAGGGCTTATTTGGCTTACATCTCCTATGTCATGGTTCATCACTGAGGGAGCCCAAGGTAGGAACTCAAGGCAGGAACCTGGAGTCAAGAGCTGAAGCATGCACCATGGAGGAATGCTGTGTACTGGCTTGCTCCTCTGATCTGTGCTCAGCCTGCTTTCTTATATAATACAGGGCTACCTGCCCAGAGGTGACAACACCCACAGTGAGCTGGCTCCTCCCATATCACTCACTCAAGAATCAAGGAAATGCTCCTCAGACATGGCCACAATGAAATTCCTCAATTGAGGTTCCCTCTAACCAGATATGTCAAGTTGACAACTGAAGCTATCCAGCACAATTGATCCCTTGTCATCTTGACACACAAACATACTGCTATTAACCCACAACCTTTCCATTTCTTGTCCCCAAGACATGATGTTAATACTAACATCACAGCATAACACTGTTCAGTGCCAAAAGTCCCAGTATTTAAAATTCACACTTTAAAGGTTCAAAATCTCAATTGATAAGTGGGACCTCATTAAACTCAAAAGGTTCTGTACAGGTAAAAAAAAAAAAAACAATCAGGGAAGTGAAGAGAAAACCCATAGAGTGGGAGGAAAACTTCACCCCTGATACAACTGACAGAGCATTAACTTCCTGAATATATAAACTACTCAAAAAACAAAGAACTAAGAAAACAAATGACTCACTCAAAAGATGGAGTAAAGAGCTCAATGGAGATTTCATAGTGAGGAAGTAAAGATGGCTGAGAAACACCTCAAAAAGTGTTAAACATTACTAATAATTAAGGTAATGTAAATGAAAACCATGTTAAGATATCATCTCACTCCAATAAAATTGGCAAGGATCAAGAAAACAAACTCCAATAAGATTGGCAGCTCTCTTCACAATAGTTAAGAGCTGGAACTAACCCAAGTGGCCCTCAACAGACGAGTAGATAAAGAAAATATGGTACATCTACACAACGGAATTCTATGCAGCAGTAAAGAAAGATGACATCATGAACTCTGCTGGTAAATGGATGGGACTAGAAGATATTATGCTAAGTGAAGTAACACAGTCCCAGAAAAACAAATGAAGAATGGTATCCCTCATTTTTGGATGCCAGCACTAAGTACCTAGTTGTAAGGCAAACTGAGCAACATTAATGCTATTTTTCTCTTTATCTGAAAGGAACTGTGTTCTTAAATGTGAATACCTTAGTGGGCTCTAGAATTACCTGTCACTTATTTCCAGACATCGTAATTTGGTATTAGGGTGGGGGGTATGTATGCAAATTTAGAGTAATATAATTAAAAGGGAAAATTAATCCCAAAATACAATTTGGAAGTACAATAACAGTTTAGTTTTCAACAAGATAGTGGTGTAAAGTGGTGATATATATATATATATATATATATATATATATATGCATATGTTGAAGCAATACAAATTGGAGGGCTAAGAACTGACTGAAACAGTAAAGTTCTCCCCAAAATAATAATGTTCTGCTTTGAAAAACTTTAAAAATACTCAGGAAAAGATACAGGACATGTATGGCAGAATGCATGAACTTGGGTGGGGGGGGCATGGAAAGGGAAATGAGTCTAAATTGGAACAAGAAATGATGTTTGAAATGCACAAAACTTAACAATAAAATATTAAAAAATTCAAAGTCTCTTTTAAAATTCTCTTAACTGTGGAATCCTATAATATCCAAATAAATTCTGTCTTATTTCAAAAGGGAAGATTCAGACACACATAAGCAAAACCAACGCCCAGTGAAGTAGATTACGGCTGGATATTGGATATTCACCCATGAAGTAGATTATGGCTGGACATCGGGTATTCACCCATGAAGTAGATTACGGCTGGACATCGGGTATTCACTCACGAAGTAGATTATGGCTGGACATCGGATATTCACTCACGAAGTAGATTATGGCTGGACATCGGATATTCACTCATGAAGTAGATTACGGCTGGACATCTGATACTCACTCATGGTCGTCTGGGCTCCAAAGGGCTTGGGCATCTTCATTTGTCTGGCTCTGCCTTCCATAGAATACATGGCTTTTCTCATAGGCTCAGACTGTCACCCCTCCACACCTGCCGCCGCCCTTGGTGGTCATCCTACAGTCCTGCTGTCTCCAACAAGTGGGGCTCTCATCTGCGACTGAGGCTGCACCTTCAGTGGTATCTCCTGGCCTCTTAGGGTACAAAGCCTCAGATTCTCCCAATGACCCTATCAGGTCCTGTGGGTCTTCACTACATCTGAGGTTGAATCTTTACCATTGGCCTTTTCTAGCCTCCCACATTGCCAAGCCTCAACTGCTCTCCAGGACTCCTTCATGTCTTCAAATCCAGTACCCTATAAGAGGTTCTTACACATTAACAAGTCCTGCTTCCACTTCAGATGGAGGCTCAGAGCCCCTCTGGACTACAGCTTCTGAGTGCTGAGTCTGAGGAAATGCTTCCCAGAAGACTTTGCCAATTGATGTCGGTCTCTTGTTATGCTGATCTTTCAGCCCCAGCTATCCTGCATCTATAGTCCCATAAAGTAAATGTTTTACTTCCGAAACAACCCTTTCAGGTCTGTCACTGGAATAGCCAATTTTCTGTTCTAGTTCCCTTCAATTGCCATAATACAAACATTAGTCAAAATCAACTTGGGGAGAATGGGATTTATTTGTCTTATATCTCCAATGTCACAGTTCATCACTGAAGAAGTCCAAGATAAGAACTCAGGGCAGGAAACTGAAGGAAGCACAAGCCATGGAGGAATGTTGCTTACTGATTTGCTCCTCTGGCCTGTCTTCAGTTTGCTTGCTTAAATAATACAAATCCACCTGACCAGGTGTGGCAACAGACAATGTGAGCTGGAAACTCCCAAGTCACTCAACAATCAGGAAGATGCCCCACAGTGACGGTCACAGCCCAGTGCAATGGAGGCAATTCCTCAACTGAGGTTCCCTCTGACGAGGTGTGTCAAGAAGACAATAAAGATATCCAGCACACCTTTATTTTCATGTTTAAAGAACATGAAGTTTTATGCTAATTAAATGATGGTTTAAAAGTTGCAGTGTGGGGCTGGAGAGATGGCCTAGCAGTTAAGAGTGCTCACTGCTCTTGCAGAGGACCTGGGTTTGATCCCCAGCACCCACATGGCGGCTGAGTACCATCTGTAACTCTAATTCCAGGGGAATCCGACACCCTCTTCTGACTTCTGCAACGTTGCACAACATGGGTGCACAAACCTACATGCAGACAGTACATTCATACACATACAAAAATAAATTTAAAAAAAATTTTTAAAAAGTTGCAGTGTGGGAGACTGGAGAGATGGCTCAGTGGTTAAGAGCACTCACTGCTCTTGCAGAAAACCCTGATTAGAATCCTAGCATCCACATATATAACTCCAGTTTAGGGAATCCTATGCCCTCTTCTGACCTCTGTTACAATAGCACAACTTGGGGACTATTGCAAAAATTCCTTCTGGGAGTTATGTGTGCACACAGTGTCCCACCTCCTCCTTCTGATATCCCAGAGGCAAATAGAGGAAGACTTCCCAAACTCCATTTTGGAAGATTTTAGTGAGTTTCTTTGGGCTTACTTACAGAGCAAATGGGTGAGGGGGTCATTTACAGGAATGCCAGTGCTCCCCTCACCTCACGGCCAGACAGGGTCCTGACAAGGACCCTGTCACCTCTGGCCAAGATGGCGACAGTGGAGACCCGCTCCCTGGCAGTCTCTGTTCTATCCTTAGGCCCTCTCCCTGATTCAGGGTGGACTTGTTGGTCAGAAGGGGTAACTCCTGTCATTCCTCCTTTTTCCTCAGAAGGCATTTGATATCCAAGATCAGTCTTTCTTTCAGGTGACTGTCTATAATCCAGGGGCAAATGCATACATGGAGGCAATAAATTCAAACATAAAAATAGAAACAACAAAATCTTTTTTTTTAAAAAGAACAAGATCTTATCTGGCCTTTAGAGGTTCTTTGGGTTTTTTTGTTTGTTTGTTTATTTGTTTGTTTGTTTCCCACGTTAAATATCTCTAGATTCCCTTAATTTATTTCATAATTCTGAGCTTACTGCTTAAACCAGTGGTGATTTAGCTAAATTCTCCTTAAAGTGATGTTCTGAATGGATGAATTTTGCAGTTGTAGAGAGAAAGAATGGCCTAATCAAGCTTTCTTAGTAAAGTAATAAGGAGTTGCTTGAAAACTTGTGGAGTAGATGAAAATTTAGGAAATGGTTAAATTATTGGAATTTACAAGTCTTTCCTACAACTAAGCTAATATGACATATTAATTTCATACTATAGAAAGCTCAAAGGCACGACAATGCCATACTACTGTATCAGCACAAAGTAGAGGAAAGCTGAGTTATTTATGATTATGTTTAGAGTGCATCAACTTTGTCTGATTCCCTTCACTTATTTTTGTTCTAAATGATATAATTAAGGGGAAAAAAAGTAGGGAGGGCTGAATGGATTTATCAAGAAATGGACAAAGGGCTCTGAAAAAAGTGATGCCTATTTATCAATAAGTATTTATAGATTTTGGTGGTTTGAATGAGAATGTCCCCCACAGGTTCCACATATTTGGACATTTTGTCCCTGGTTGGTGGCGCTGTCTTGGGAGGGTTTAGATGATGTGGCTTTGCTGGAGGAAGCCTGTCACTGGAGGCGGGCCTAGAAAGTCCTTATGCCTAGCTGGATCTCCAGTAGCTCTTGGCTTCCTGTGCCTGCTGGAGGATGAGGACTTCTGCTTTCTGCTCCTGCTCCAGCACCTCCTGCCACCCTGCCTCCCAACATGATGGCTCTAATCCTCCTGGATCTGTAAGCTCAAGTAAACTCTTCCTTTTTTAAGTTCTCTTGGTCACAGCGTTTTACCACAGCAACAGAAAAGTAACTAATACATAGATTTTAAGCCAAACAAACCCAAAACCATTATTTGTGAGTTTCACAAAGCTCAAAGTTATTCATGAAATTAAAAGAGTGATTTAAACTTACTAAGTGGTGTACATAGTCCTTTATTTATTAACCTTAGATACCATTTGTATAACCTCAAGGAAAGAGCATTGACCTGAATTAAAGCTTGGTAACATTTTGTGCTCAAGATTTTATGGTTGTCTATTATTTGAAAAAGTCACTCAGCATTTCTGTTTATAAATGAGGGAAAAAAGACCCTTTTGTTACCCAAATTTGTAAGAAATATGAAATGGCACATTTTAATTGATTCTGCTGGGTTGTATGAGGTGATTTGCTCAATGTTGTGAGTAGTCAAGTTTTGGTTGAGAAAAATGTTACAAAAATTTTATGCCCATGTACAGCTCATATTTTATATAGTATTGAATTAAATAACTTAAATGACCTTGATATAAAAAGTTATGAGGGGCCTGGAGAGATGGCCTAATGGTTAAGAGCACCGACTGTTCTTGCAGAGGACCCGGTTTCGATCCCCAGCCCCCACATGGTGGCTAAGAGCCGTCTGTAACTCCAATTCCAGGAGAACTCCACTTCCAGGGGAATCCGAGACCCTCTTCTGACCTCCGCGGCATTGCACGACATGGGCGCACAAACCTACATGCAGACAATACATTCGTACACATACAAAAATAAAAAAAATTGTTTAAAAATGTTATGAATCTTTGATTTCCTTTTCTTCTGTATTGATGTCATTTTCTTTCTGTTAATTAAAATGTCATTAGCTTTATGTATCCTCCAAAATTTCATAAAAGATGTCTGCTTAAAAAATTGTACATAGTAGGAAAATAACTTGAATTAAAATTTTATTTTTATCCCAAGGATAGAAAAAAATCTTACTTTGGCATTATTCTCAGTGTTTTCTCACTGTTAGATAATGGAAATATTGTTTCTTCAAGAAGATATGCAAATAAGTTTAAAAATAATCGTATTTTAAGGAAGTAGATGTAAGATCAAAAGGATAACTGGTTGCATAAATCTTGTGCTTGTGGAGGTCTAATATTACCAAGCTGACTCAGTTTTCCTTAAACTCTTGGGACAATGATCAGAAAAGACCAGGATCATGCTTGCCATTTCCCCCACTGGTTCCCTGTAAGTACAACATTTAAACTGTAAGTGTGGACTTTGAATGTTCCTAAAGGCACACTTTTGTTTAGACAATGAACTTCATTTTCACTTTTATTGAATTATGCTTTTATATGTATACCATTAAGGACTGAAAAGCTCTGTGTGTAAGAGGCTCAGCCTCATGGAACTAATCTCCACTCTGTAAACACCCACTGTTCTGAGGTCCTAGAATCCACTTGAGAATTGGGTTAAAGTAAAAATTAATTTCTACCAATTTTCTCTTACACAAATGAAGGAACAAAAGTAAAACCCTCATATCATATTTGTCAACATGGAATGGACTGTTAAATACTCTGCTTTTTACAGAAATTTCTGCTATCCAGAACTATTCACTTCCTTGTCCTTTGGAGTTCTCTACTCACTGGAAGTTATTACAGAATTTGAGTGTCCAAAACATCTTCTGAGATGCAATAACCTTATTCCTTTGATCTTCTAAAACTAAGAGGTGAAGAACATGTCAGAGGTTCAGGAAATCAACAATAGATTGAGATCCAGCTCCCATTCCAACCCTAGTTTGCTCTGCATCAAGGATCTGCCTTTGAGTCTCAGCCTCTGCACGAAGTCATCCAGGCTGGGGACCCACAAAAGACTGTTCCAATTCCTGACTCTGGTCTGCTCTGCCTCCAGCCCCTCATCTCATGGCTGCTCCACATGGCTCCTTTGGCCTTGGCCTCACCACTCTGAGATGAAGTCCCTGAGACAACCACCTCCATCAACCTATGTCCAATGCCTTTTGGACCTCAGCATCACAGTAGTTCCATGCAGTGGCATTGGCTAGTCCTGGATTTGGTATTACACACACCTCACTCCTACCCCAGTCTCTAGCCTGAACAGCCTCAACTCTTCTCCTTCCAGACTCACAAAAAGCCCCCAGTCCAACACCCTGCCTTGGGATTCCGACCATGTGGCTGGAAAAGCACAAGGCAAACTACATCTTTAATCCAGATACCCAGATCCCATCACAAAACCAAGACTGTGTGCCCCACCTCAGACTCACCAGACCCATAGTAATGTTCCCTAAGGAGAACAATTTAGATGAAATTCAAGACACGGGTCAAAAGAATAATTATAAATATTCTGAATTATTCTGATAATTATAAAATTATCTGAATTATAAATATCTTGAGCCAGATTAAATCATTCAAAGAGGACAAAAATAAACACCTGAATGGACTGAAAGAGAACAGGAATAAATTTGTGGAAGCTCAAGAAAACACAAAGAGATGAATGAAATAATGAGGGCAATTCAGGATAGGAAAATTGAATTCAAGAGGAAAAACCCAAAGTAGAATAAAGCAGGAAATGAAAAACTTTAGCAAAGTTAATTTAAAAATCTCATTGGTAAGCCTGACATTACAGAATAGATCATGTAGAAGACACAGTATCCAGGCTTGAAGGAAGTAGAGGAACTAACTGGACCACCGGAAGAAAATGACCAATTAAAAAAAAACACATGCATATGCAGGAACTGTGGGACACAATGAATATACTAAATCTATTAATTATGGGCAAAGAAGAATTCTTGGTCAAAAACATAGTTAATATTTTCAATAAAATAAATGAAGAAAGCTTTTTATATTTAGAGCAAAGTTCTATCCAGTCAGGCATAAAAGGTCCACAGAACAGGAAAAATAACAAGAGAAGGAGAAAAGAAGCTCCTCATGACATATCACATTTAAAACACTAAAACAAAAGACTTAACAGCAGGTATTCCAAATTGTGAAAGATCACAACTGCCAGCCTAGGATATTATAATCAACAAAACTATTAAAAGTAAAAGAAACAAAAGCTTTCCATTACCAAAACAGACCAAATAATATATGACCATTAAGCTACTTTGACAGAAGGTAGTACAAGGAATATTTGGGTTTGAAGTGAAAGATAAACACATCCAAAAATCCCACAGGGGAAACTAAAAATATAGTGTGACAATTAATCATAGGAGGTCTAAGAAAACAAAAATAAATAAACAAAATGACATGAATTAGTATAGTCTCTCAAAGATAGTTTGAATTTTAATAGTCTCTATTCACCAATAAAAAGATACAGACTAACAGATTGGATTAGAAATTAGAATCTATTTTTGGCTCCCTGCAGAAACATTCCTCAACATGAACTATAGACCCAATCTCAGGATAAGGAAAGAAAAACGTATTTCAAGGCAAGTGGAACTGAGAAACAAACAGGCATAGATATTGTAATAGTAGAAAAAATAGACCAATCTAAACTTGCCAGAAGAAACAAGGAAGGTCAATTCTTATTCATTAATGCAAAATCCATCAAGAGGACATTATAATTCCAAACATAGATGCACCAAATGCAGGTGCATCCAATTTCATAAAACAAATATTAGTAGATGTGAAACCCCGTATTAATCTTAGCACTGTAACAGTGGCTGATTTCAATTCTCCACTATCACCAATAGATGGGTTGGTCATCTGGACAAAACTAAACAGAAAAACATTGGGACCAGGAACATGGATCTGTCATCAACATGTATGGTTGCTATTAGTAGCTAGTAGCTAACATTTATTATTGACCTAAGACACTAGTTACTTAATTCCTTCCTGTGCTGTACATCAAGGATATTTCAGAACTCTATTATGTCATAGAACATACTTTTTCATTTATATTTTACAGAAGAAGGAACTGAAACACAGAGAGGGATCTCACATTCACTCTTGATCACTAACCCCACTGCTTAGTCACAGGAGATGTGAATTTTTTCATCTGCACCAGATGAAAGTCACTTATAATCTGATCCTCTTCCTTTCTCCAAGGTGTGCGTTACTCTAAGCAAAGAGGAAAAATGATTCAAACCTTGTATTGAGGCTCTGAAATAAAAGGAAACGGAAATGTGTTGTTATTGAAAATTCAATTATCTCGTGCACTAGAATTTTGATCAGAGAATTGTCTCTATTACTTATTCATGCAAAAGATGGGGAAAACATTATTAAAAGGATTCATAACTCCCCAAAGTACTGAGAGTGTGAGCTGAGCACACAGAGGTGGGCTTCCTGTTTGCCATGCCGTTTAACCTGATATGAATAAACTTGAAATTCTGGAGTTAATTAAATATTGCTCATTGATAAGGAGGAAAAATATGAGAAACTGATTAGGAATAAGAGCATCCACTCAAAGTTGTAGGAAGTGGTACATAAACACACATGGTACTGTTTCCCACTGTAATTTGTAGGAGCTTCATTCTTTAATGAAGATATTTTTCATTATGAAAGCACTAAATACTGAATTAAAACTATCTTTAAAGAGTTCCACTTGAAATGATAAATTTTATAGTCACAAGTACAATAATCATACCTAGAAATACAGGCAGGTTAAGAGTAAGAATAAGATAAAATTATTTTGGTCTTTTTGAGACAGGGTCTTTCTGTAGCTCTAGCTGTCCTGGAACTCACTGTGTAGACCAGGCCAGCCTTGAACTCACAGAGATCTACCTGCCTCTGCCTCCCAAGTGCTAGGATTAAAGTTGTGTGCCACCGTGCCTGGCTAGACTCTTGAATTTAAAATGAAGTAGTTCATCAGCCTCTGATTATGTTTGGGAATATTGAGATTCTGAAGAAATGGCAATACTTTCCTTGTGTATCAATATTCACAATCACTTTATACAATTGCATAAAATATGATACTTTGGGCAAGTGGATTGGGTACAAAGATATAAATAATAATATATTATTAAAAATCTTTAGCATCACAAACCTAGATTTGTTAAAGGTATATGCCACCTTACTGGCTAGATAATTTTTAAAATAAGTATAAAGATAAAACTGAATAAACAAAACAAAACAGGGGCTGAACTGATAAAGGTTAAGAGCACTGGCTGCTCTTGCAAGGGACCTGAGTTCGATTCTCAGCACCCACATGGCAGCAAAAATCATCCATAACAGTTCCGTGGGAATCTGTTGCCCTTTTCTAGTCTCCATGGGTGTTGCACAACATGGGTGCACTTACAAGCACGCAAGCAATATTTATGAAATAATAATAGTAAATAAAATATCAAAAACCAGCAACACAAAAACCCAGGCATGGTGGCATACTTCTTACTCTCAGCACTAGGGAGGCTGAGGCAGGCTGATCTCTGTAAGTTTGAGGCCAGCCTGGTCTACATAGTGAGTTCCATGCCATCTGTAGCTCCAGGGAAACTCTATCTCAAAAACAAACAATCAAAACCAAACCAAACAAAAAACCAAAACCAAAGAGGATATAATTTCAGGCTAACAGGGACTGAGTATGTCACCTACAGATATATGTATAGACAAGCAGTAAAGGACATAATTCACAAAAGAATCATCAATATAGTAGAATTCGAGGATCAATGTGTGTTTATATTTTGTGAAACAATTATGACAAATAAACCTATTTTTCCTTGAAAAATTATTTAAAATTTCATGAATTTAGAATACCAGTCTTAATATAGATGTATACAAAACCTTCCTGAAAAATATTAAATATATGGATTTAAATAAAATCTCAAACTCTAAGTGCATATTATTGTATGTGCATATTTCTATTTTATAGTTAAATATAAAGAATGTAAATGTAAAATTTGTATTATCTAAAACATGATACCTTATTTTATCAGACAATAAATTTAAAACAGCTGAACAATGTTTCTAAGCCTCTTCCTTGAATATACTCTAAAACAGCATGGTTAAATGTTGAGAGCAAGCAAAATCAAAGTCATATGGAAACCTACTACTTTAGAAAATAAAAAAAAAATGTAATTTAGAAAAGAGTTTAGATAAAGTGGCTACGGGTGGAAGTTGGAGTCAGTATCTGTGGGGATCTGAGGTGGGGAGAGGCACCACGTGGAATCAATCGGTAAAGCAAATGGGATCTGGAACTAGATGTCAACAGTAGACGGGAAATTATCTCTGTTTCAATGTGGATAGGGCCGAGGCATGGGGACAAGATGGAGAGGGCATGATTAACACAAACTAAGGATAATTGAAAATGGCACATGGAAACATTATAAGGTGATTATTTTTTTTAAAAAATGATCATAATGGAGTCGTGAGGTGTCTTGTGTGGGGTGGATAATGCCTTTCTCAGCAGTCATGGGTTTTTAAACAAAACCCCACTTTCAGGTACAGGACACCTCCCTACGAGTTGTTATCCAGGGATCCCCAGATGATTCTACAGGAGTGCACACTACTGCCCTTGCTCTTGCTTTCCCACCAAAGGAGACTTTAAGACACTCTCACCAGAAACTACACACATCTCAGATACAGAACACAGATAAATCAAGATGAAACTGAGCTGAAAGTATTCTTCTTACCAGCTAGCATTCATGATGCTATGCAGGCTGCCAAGGGAAAACAGTCATCAATGGTCTAACTGTGGACCCTGTGTGCTACAATAGTGAATTAGCAGGCACAATGAGCCCATTGGTACAATCATAGCATGACTGTTGTAGGTGTTAACTGACTGACCACTTTACAGTTGGATTTCAGGACTGCTCCAAGGAAGGAAATGCATGTTTGATGCTACTAACGTAGTCAAAAAATGTATGGCTTGGGAAGTGATAGGCCCTGGGGGAATGTACTAATGATTTTCTGCTAAATGGATATGTATTCAAATAGCTTTCTAAATATTTATATTTATAAACTAGAGATATTCTCACCCTGGGTCAGAGAATCTTTATTTTTGCAATGGGTCAAAGTTAAGGCAGATTCTTAGAACAGGCCCAAGTATTAAGAATAATATGACAGTTGAGTGCTCAGCCTTAAAGGGACATCTATATAACCCCTTCCAAGACCCAGGGAACATCGTGGAAGAGGAGGGTAGAAGCATAGAGCTGGAGGATGGAGAGGAGTGCTGTGAGATGCTGTCATCTAGACAGTGTATGATCTCACAGTGATGAATATACCAGAGCCTGGGCTAAGTACATGTGTCCACCCAAAACCTTGCACTTTTCATGGGGAACTGTTGGTTAGAACAAAGGGAACAACAGGAGTGGTAAGGGGTTTGAATAATATCACAATAAAATGTATACACGTACAAAGTACACAAAAATTTAAAGAATGAATAAATAAAAATAATTTAAGAAGTATAGTACATAGTTGCAAGTTAATATATAACATATAGCACATTTCGAATAAGTTAATGAAAGTTAATTGAAATTGGTATTTGGAATTAAATTTGCTATACATCAGTAGTCACAACCTACTGGTAAAATGTTGAATATAAAGTTATAGTCCTAAATGTTTCTTGGCATGATGTTTTATACCAAAACAATGAAATAAATGAATCGGACTTTCAGTTTAAAATGAGGATAAAAACAAATCAAAATATAGAAAAATTCATAGGAAATTATAATGGCAGACAGGAATGACATTAGAAATATGCAAAGAGCATGCAAACAAATATTAACAAAAATAAGTCTCTTGAAAAGACAAAGCTGAGCTTTGACATGACTGAGCAAAAGGGTGGAGAGAGAGGCTACAAATGGAAGCAAGTGGAATATAAAGAAGAAGCTAACTCCAGAAACACTAGAGATTAGGATAGAGGTTTGTACTGTCTCAGCCAAATTTGGTTACAGATTGTCAGCTGCTGGCATGCCGTGAACTGTGGGGGGAATGAAAGTGTTTCTGCAGCTTTCAATAAAATTATTCACAAAACAGAACAGCTAGGACAATTCTTATGTACAGATTCTAGGATCTCTTTGAGTGTCTGGAAAAAGCATATTTTCCCTGCTGTCTTTGCAGAATGCTCCTTGGAATATAGTGAGACTTTGTCAGTTTGTCATAATGAACCGTAAGTGTAATGGCGTTCATCACAGTGTCTTGATAATCGTCATCTGCACTGCTGTATTTAACCCAGAACGAGTCTTCAACAATATCTTCTTATATCATTGAATATTGGATGCTTTATGTGAATTACAGATGAAATGTTATTGAAATTAGTAATCTAATTTTATATCAGGTAATTATTTGTTTACAGTTATCAATCCAATTTTCTAGGGTTAATATAGTCTTTCTGTATCTATATATTTTATTGTGTTTTTTAATTATTTTAATTAATATTTTTAATTATTTTTTGAGACTGTCACATAATGTATTTTGATCATGCTCAGTCTCTCTATGATATCAGATCCACTCTTATCTCCTTTCTCCCCACTTGGAATTTGTATTCTGTTTTTAAAGCCTATACCATCTAATTTGTGTCCTCCACACACTTGGATATGGATATGTCTGTATACATTTTACACAATGTTTATTTCATATTTAAAGGAGCAAATTACTGTTTAAAATATTGAGAACTATGTAGGCCCATTCATTGAAAACATAGTTTTCTTTTTGCATGAGAACATATATATTAATATTTCCTATAATAAAACATGAGGTCTTCAAATTATTTACTCTGTAATTAGCTAGACTTAATGTAAAATAAGGAACATATCTATTATAAGAACCACTTTAGCATATCCAATGTACAATATTTTCCATCATATGTGACAAAGGCAAAAAACGTTTTAAAAATGTTTTAATTATTATTTTTATTTTATGTGCTTGAATATGTTGCTTGCAGCATATGAGTGCACCTGTGTCATGCATGCAATGCTTTCAGAGGTCAGCAAAGGGCAATAGATCCACTGGAACTGGAATTATGGATGGCTGTGAGCTGCCATATGGGTGTCAGGAATTGAACCTAGGTCCTCTGCAAGAGCAGCTCGTGATCATAACTGCTGAGCCAGCTCTCCAACCCTGCAAAATATTTTTTAAAACTATCTTTTTGAAATCCATTATTGTTGAAAAAGTTTTCATTTCATTGATATTAGTGAAATAAAGATTAAAATCCAATATTGATTTATCTAACATGAAAAGAACATTTATTAAAAACTATTTTGCACTAAAATATTTGTAATATAGACTTTCACGTCCGTTTCTTCTTTCATTTACTTAATTACCATGGCTCGTAGGAATCACTGCTTTTGTTCAAATCTAGGTAACTTCTTTACGAGTGTCCTGGGTACAAGAAGTCACCAGCTCATTGTGTCCAAGAAGCACACCATGTACTTATTATGCCAAGACAAAAATTGCAGCCTACTTTTTCAATTCAGGTACTAAAATACTAATATTCTGGAAGTGACCAGGAGGTTCTGCAGAGAGAGAGATTTGGTCTTCATACAAATGAGAACTGCAGTGTCCAAATGTTACTCAAAAATATTTGACTTTTGGTGTGGAGTTATTCTGTGCTGTTCCCATATTGTTCTTTCGTTGTGCTCTTGGCATGCGGTTTGCCTTTTGCCTGTATTCTGATGTGAATCTTCAATGCCTCTTCACCTTGTTGAAGGATTGCTTTCCTTGATTCCTTCAGGTGCCTTCGTTGTATTCTCCTTATGCATGGAGTTTTGGCTTGTCTAGGTTTCAGGCTTTCTGCTGCTAGCCACTCTCTCAGGAGTATCCTCCACTCCAGCTCGGGCACCAGATGCCTGCAACCTCTGAGTTCAAACCTCAGCTTCCAGCTCCCAGAATCCTCTGGATCGAAATACTGGTCTGCTCAGCCTCTACCTCACTTGGGCACCAGATGCCCTCAGCCTCTGAGTTCAATCCTCAGCTCCCAGATTGGGAGTTTTCATTTTCAACAAAAACATGCACATCTAAACTCTGGACAAAAGTATGACATGTGTTTCTATCTTGCAGTACTCTGAAAGCTAGACTATTGCAGATGAGGATGTCAGGATTTTATGGGGTACTGAGTGTGAGTAGATGGGATATTTAGAGATTCAGAACCTATGTATGGTCCTGAAAGGATGTGCAATTTCTATTACACTTTCTCTAGATTTCCCCATTTGTCACCTCTAGCCTAGGTCAATAGAGAATATAATTGCTGTTGAGTCTTTCTAAATTGCTTAAAATAAAGGGGAAATATTATCTATCAACTTTTACAAATGCACATAGAAAACTTACTATGCAAATTATTTTCTTAAACAATAAATACTGAAGTATAAAATAGACTTAATGAAAACTTTTATAGATGACATATCAGGGTAAAATGAAAATTTTGTATAATATGTAAAAGAAAGATTTACTGGTAGGGTTGCCTGGAGCTGGGTTTCATATTTAATTATAATTTCTAGGAGAAATAAGAAATGTGTAAGCCAATCAGCAAGTCTATCCCATTCATTTATTCAGCCATCACTTTGTAGTACTTTGTAATAGTCAATTTATTCAATAATGCTTCATAAACTAAGACAAACAACGTGCTCTAGAACAGTATCTATTTTGTCATGGAAAAAATGTAGGGGTAAAGCCAATATTTTTTTTAAAGCTAGGTATGGTTGGCTGATTCCTTTTTCTTTTTTTTCTTTGTCGGGTTCCCCTGGAACTGGAGTCAAAGATGGTTCTTAGCTGCCATGTGGGTGCTGGGAATCAAACCCAGGTCCTCTGCAAGAGCAGTTGGTGCTCTTAATCACTGAGTTATCCCTCCAGCCCCGAAGCCAGTTATTTTTTTTCTGAGAAGTGATCCTCTGGTATCTAAAATACAGAGAATGACTTTACACATTGGTAAAGAATAGTGGATAAGACACTTCACATAGAGGGCAGTTTCATTTCTAACATAGACATTAATGTGAATATGAATGTGAATTCAGTGAATGGCAAATAGGGAGAACATGGGACAGGATGTGTGTCTGAATTTATATGATATATATATATATATATATATATATATATATATTTCCAGGAGGAATTGATAACAAATGTAGGCATTTTTATTATAAAAAATTAGACAGATGAGCTTTTATTTCTGGTTCCTACCTTAAATTTTTAAAATTTATTTTTATTTTATGTGTGCAACTATCTTGCTATATGTATATAAGTGCAACATGTGTGCAATCCTGCAGAGACCAGAAAAGGGTGTTAGATCCCCTAGAACTGTTGTTATGGACAGTTGTTACCTGGGATGTGCTTGCTGGAAATCGAACCCTGATCTTCTGCAAGAACAGCGAGTCCACTTTACCACTGAGGCATATCTCCAGCCCCTTGCTCCTACTTTTAAATTAATGAGCTTCATTTAGGAAAGAACAGAGCAGTTAATAATGAAGGAATTAAGACATTTTATAAGAACAAAATCCTGGAGAGAATACAGCTTTTGGTTCACAGTAAACGTTTTGATCTTCAGCCTTCGTTGGGCTCACACGTGCAAACAGGTTTTAAAGTGAGTAGTGGAGTGTCTCAGAACAGTGGAGAGTCACAGCCTTCACATTCTGTCTAATGAAACTGAATTTCTCAACCCTGATTCTAGCTTATTAATTCAACCATTTCTAGCAGGTAGGGGGATGATATATAATTTATGAATTTTTTTTCTTTTAATAAGCTCTCAGGTTTAGCAACTTTCTTTTTTTTTCTCCTTGCAGTTGGTGGCTGGGGATCCTCATGGGAAATGGCCCATGGCCTTCATCTTCCTCAGCACAGCTGATGCTTACCTACTCTCAGAATTCATTGAGTCATTTCCTGCTGATAAACGTCTATATGCAGTCATGATTGTCACCTATGCATGTGATACAAAACCGGCCTCTCTCTAAACTAAGATAGCATTTGTACCAGCCTCTAATCTTATGAACGACTTTCTCCCCTTTCAGAACCAAGCTTGCAATTCTCGTCTTGAATAGCTTTAAAATTGCTCATAGCAATCAATGACAACCGAGGCATCACTAAAGAATTTCTTTTATCTCCAAGCTCCAATTTAGATCTGTCATTAAGCTTGAGTAAGCTCGAGCTGTCGGCACATTCTCCCTCAACACATGCTCCAAGCACAAAAAAGTCAACTTCGGAATCAAATTTGTTCTGTCTCCTACCATACTTTGTAATGGCTTCGTGTGAGCAATAAACTTCACGAAATAGTACTGTCAATCTTTAGTAACTCAGGAAAGTATGGCTTAAAAAATAGTGATGTGCCTCCGAGTCTCCAGTGTGTAGAGGAAACCATTGCTTCTGTGGGAGTTATTGGCTGCGCTAGGGGGAGTGTGGGTGAAGTCAGATTGAAGGAGCAAGATGTGGGGTCTCATACTCTCTGGCCAACAAATGGCATAACCCTTGGTGAATTCCTGCTCTTTCCCCAAGCCTTAGTCTCCTCTGTATCAGGAGTCCCTTTGATTGGACGAGTCCCGAGACACATTCCTAGAATTTGGCCTCTCCATAATGCTTAACTTCCCATTGCATGCTGCTATTCTTCCAGAAAAGGAGACGTTACCATAAAGAGCAAACCTAGCCACAAACAGGCTGTGCCATCTCTGGCCTGCAGCGATGCTTTGTTTGGGTTCTGCTCCTGAGCAGTAACTGTCTTTAGAAGATCCAAGTGTCTCTTGGAGATTCTTTCCGCTGACAGATCTTCAGCCTCACCCAAGTATTTAAATGTACTTTGATCTTTTTTTCTTTTATTTTGCAAATATGCTTGTGAAACAGTCTGCGTGCACATTAGAGGCGCCAGACTGAAACACAAGGCCTTGGAAATCTGGCCGAGATTCCATGGAAAATAGCAGCTCCAATATGTTAAGGGTATTGGTGCTCAGCACAACATTGTGTTCCTTAAACATTTCCTCATAAGCCGGCGCTTGTGTTTCTTCTCTTGCCCATAGATGAAGGAAGAAGGCTGTTTGTTAATCCTTTTTTTTTATTTTATAAGTACTGTAGCTTACAGCATTCTTTGCCTTGTTAAAGAGATAACCTAGTGGAAACAGAACTCAGGTCATTGCCAAGACACAGCACAGGGAGAAAGGAAAAAAAAAATAGTGATCTTTCAAACTCCCCACACAGCTCATCACAGTTACTCTAGCGAGTCACCACTCACACCACTGCTGCCTCTCAGGGCTTTTTCCCCCCTCTTGTCATTGCCATATCTTGATCACCTCGGTTACTCCCTTTAGCTCAGGATCTGATCCCTGTCACTACTTGCCACCTTTCATTGATATCATTCTCTGATAATTCTTACCCTGATTAATTGATTCAGATGATACAGATCTTAGGCACATTTTCTTGCTCTTAATCAAGTGAGTACTGTTCCTTAGGAAGCCATTTGTTACAGCTATTCTATTTTCGAGTTCTTTTATCCTCAAGTGTTAATGACTAGTAGTTTAAGAGTGAGCCATTCAAGATATAAACAGCATTTCAACACAATCCCTTAGCCAGCTCAGGATCTGAGAGGTAAGCATCTCTTTGTAGTGAGGTTCAATTGCTCCCGTATCAGCTTGTCACACAATTTGATGACTACCCTACTTTGCAAATAAGTGCCATGTAGTTCTCTGAGACATACACTAATCTTTTGTATGATTTTTATGCTTTGAACAGTATGAATCTGTAAGGTTATTTTGTTGATAGAAGGGAAACATTCAATTTCATGTATACTATATGGAGAAATTCTTTCAGAATTAATGGCTGTGTAAATATTTCCCTATACTCTTTCACTATTATTCTTTTCTTATAATTGAATCATACAATTAATAAACGTTTTATAAGTTTACTTAGATTTCTTAATACATAATGTCACTTTGTGATTTTTTTTTAACCTGCCTATAGGTAGGTGCACCCTTGTCACACGGTGCCCACAGAGGTCAGAAGAGGGCATTGGATTACCTGTAACTTGAGTTGTTAACTGCCATGTGGGTGCTGGGGATTGAACCCTGGTCCTCTGTAAGAGCAACAGCAGCCAGTGCTCTTAACCACTGAGCCAGCTCCTCAGACCCACTTTGTGACTTCTTAAAGCTACTTTCTGAATACCTGTATCACATTACAACATGGGAAAAGGAGAGAGAAACTAAAAAACATACTTATGTAGAAAATAATCTGATATATTTTGTCAATCACAGGCACCACTGTTGTCACATGTGCCATAATTATTTATCACTAATAATGAAGGAAAGTTAGACTAAAATTCCGTCATACTGTGACATGCCACTGAGTATAAGTTGCACTCAAATTTAGAGATTTTAAAATATGAAAAATATTATAAGACAAACTTATACCACCCAAAATAAAAATTTTATTTAGAACATTTTGTATAGTTTAAAACAGTATAGAGAAATTATATATTATAAAAATTAATCATTAACTAATAATGAATTATGCATCTTTTGCAGTTGCTGGGAAAATTGGGTAGACTCACAAGTGGAAAAAGTAATATTTATATCTGCATCAATAATATGAAATACAAACCATTAAAACTGCCTCTGTTTACATTTCATTAATTATTATTTGAAGAGTAATAGATGGGTTTGAAATTACATTCTGTTTCTGAAATCGTTTCAAATTTAACTTTGTTTCAACCGAGGCAGGCATTCTCTTATATCTTAGTTATAGAAGAGAAGTTCCATCAGGAAATTTATGACTTTTTGATAGGGGTAAATATGCATGGTAGTATTCCAGTTAGGATTCTTTACTCTGGCATTTTCCTATACTGTATGCAATTACAGATGAACTCCAATAAATTCTTTGTAAGAGACCGAAGGAGTTTTAGTCTTGGTATTGGTGTCCAGCGAATGACTCTTCTGCTTCAGTTTATTTGTATAATCATATATTGATACCAAACTAGAAGGTAGAATAAGATTTCAGTGACACAAAACAAACCCTTATCCTGACGTTAACATGGGAGGGATGTATTGAGACCGCACATGCAAGTGTACAGATGGCCTCTGGAATGCCAGAGAGTGTTACCAAAGGCCACTAAACCAATAAAGCAAATACGGGTCTCCCTGAGTCAAGCAAGACTCCACCGTCAGCACCAGCTACACCTCACCTGCCTGGAAATACTGTGCAGCAGAGGCAACCATGTGCCTGTATATCCCAAAGCTAATGGCTATTGGCTCTCTCCCTTGGAGGAAGGAATGACCCTGGCTGTGCACACAGCCTACATTCTCTCCGGTTAGGGAATGTTATAAGCCACAGTAAAAACCCTGTCATATTTATCAGGTGGTAAAAATGTAATTCATGGCTTAAAATATCATCCAAACATTATGTGTCTATGCCAAAGTAAACCTACCATAACTATTTAGTGGCTGGCTTAAATACCTATATATCTATTGCTTGTGCTTCATTAGTAGGATCCAAAGGTTACTCCGTTTATTTTTTACAAACTGTCAGACCATGAAAGGAGGAAACAGCCCAGGAATGACCCGAATCAAGTCAAACAGCTCAGAGGAGAGATTCAGTTTACTTACATCCCACTTGTGCCCTTTTCTAAGCTTTGGGAACATTCTGCGGAAGAGGGTGCGTGTTAGAATAGAATGTTAAGGTGCGATTTGGCCGAACGGTTTGTGAGACTACAGCGATGTAGTCTGGACACTCATTTGATCAACTTGATTGAACAAACAACCTGTCACCCCCCACTGAATGGTGGGACTGTGGGGGTTTGGGCACAACAGTCTGTAGATTGGTTTTGCACGAAGGATGCTTATACTCATGGATTATCACTTATAGCTAAAAAATGATTAAAAAAAAAACCTGAAAGATGCAGGACAGTTATGGAAGAATACATGATCTGGGATGGGGTAGGGGTGGGGGGGAAGGGAAAGGGAAATATGCCTGATCTGAATTGGAAAATGATGTACGAAATGCACAAACCATCAATAAAAATTAAATTAAAAAAATAAAAGAATATAACAAATAAAATAAAATAAAATAAAATGTCTAAATATGAGGAAAATCAACACTTATTTAAATGGGGAATTTATGAAATGTGTACTGATATAAAAGTTAGTTCCTCAGCTAAAGTAATATTTGATTTCTCATGTTAGCACACTAGTTTGAACAGCTGCTGACAACTGCTTTGATAAATATTTTAAAAATAAATTTTCGATCCAAATTTTGTTTTGAGATTAACAGGTGCAGAAAATCCCAGGGTACACATTTCTGCTTGGTGGAAGAAACTTGGTTTTGGGTTAGATTTCTACTAGATTGACTGTGACATAGATGTATACTAATAGTAAAACTTTTGCAAGTATGAGTTTTTCACATACATTAGGATAAAAAAGGATTCTGATGGTAAAAGCCTAGGTAATAGCTAAGTATTGGCTACTTTCAAATGAACAAGTCTTTGGACAAACAAGCATCTCATACAGGTTGGTTAGATGCTCTGCAAACAGAAATTGCTCCTGTTTATGCATATGAGCATATTTTAAACAAAAGTGTAATTCTCAACAATAAGAAGGGGCAAGGAAGGGGGAATGGCTATAAATTTGATTAAGAAATGTATGAAATGCACAAAATTTCAATAAAAATATTTTAATTAAGAAAAAAAGCAATCTGTAGTGAATGCTGTTCATTAGTTTTGCATAGAGAAAATTAATAGAATTACTTGGGCTATAGAAATGCTTTGAGTTACAAAGATTAATTCCTTCTTGAATTTAATCACCAATTCTTGGCTTCTGTAAGATGATAATATTACTGTATACATAATTCCCTATTGAGGATCTTTCAAGTATTTTAGGAAAACATAAAGATATAAAATCATTTCTTATACAATAGGATGTGTTTTAATTTATAATGAATTAAATACATTGCTTTTAAAGCTTTCATTTAGTTTCTTCCTCTACATATGCACAGATATGTGATAATGGACCTGGTTAAATAAGTGAGGGTCACTGACAGGCATCATGAGAATTTATTTCCTCCATTGTCTGTTGCTTACTTTTATTATCCTAGATTCTTCCTCTTAGGATGGGGGTTAGGATGAAAATTCCTCTTTTAATATGGAAATCCTATTGACAAATAATTTTAAGAAGAAAATATAAGAGATTTATGAGAGTCACAAATATGTGTTTTCCTTGGCCCAACTATCCTTGATTCTTTTATCATTCCCAATAGAAACACCATCTTTTGGCATAGAAGCTAAAACTGCTTATTCCATTTGATTATTACACTGTTCTTTCCCTTAGAAATAGAGGAGTAATAAAATGGGGCAGAGGGGAGAGAACTTCCTGAGTTATTTCAAAAGAAGGTATCTGGTTAACCTGGTGAACACTGATAGAATATTACAGATGGAATTAACTTATATGTTCCAAATGGTAAGTGAGTGCTTAGAAAAACAGAGAATGCAGGGCTGGAGAGATGGCTCAGCAGTTAAGAGTGAGCAGTGGCTGCTCTTTCAGAAGACATTGGTTTGGTTCCCAGCACCTACATGATGGGTAACAACTCTGTAACTTCAGTTCCAAAGCATCTAATGCTTTCTGGCTGCTATAGTCATTACATTACATGTGTGGGTGGACTTACGCACATACAAGCAAAATACCTCAAATATGAAAGTAAATAAAATAAATTAAAAAGAATAGAGGGAATGCCAGCCTGAAAAACAATGGAAATGGTGAATGTATAATTTTGAGTGTCCATTAGGGTTCAGAAATTCTGTTGGTGCTTTCTCTTCGATGGCTGTCTGTGAAGTGATTTCTTTTTAATGTAGAAAGAACTGAGGCATATAATAGTTAACTGATTTTTCAAAGTAATTAATGTAGTGAACAGAAAACTTATATTTAAAGGGCAGTTTGAATGAACTCCAAATACATTCCCTGTTTGATATCTGATTCCCTCTCCAGGGTTCCCGAGTTTGTTGCTTCATCACAGAACTATGAGGAAGAGACTTTGAAAGTGCTTAAATGCCAGCTCATTCTTCTCTAAAGGGTTTTGCCACAGCTGTGGAAATATGGCCTTAGGGCTTGTGATAGAATCCTACCCAGACCATGGAAAATACAGATTGACTCTGTTCTTTCTTCTTTCCCTGCCGAGTCCCTAATAGAAAATGAATTTTGATTTCTTTTCTCTTGATATTCATGGTATTTTACTTTCATAGGATTATCTCATGTAATTGATGTTTCCTTTACATTTAGGGTAGATTTTAATGGGGTTAGTTCCAACAGGTTCACATTTCTCAATAACTCAACCTCCAAGTAGGTAAAAATGATTTTGGTTCGGCTGGTGCCAAAATATGATGAACTATTAATGTGTGGTCTGTAGAATTTTTTTTAACCTGAGAGAGTGATTCTCTCATTCACTTCCTGAAAATTAGAAAAGCTCTTCTGATTTCATTTGCATGTGGAGATTGTCTATTATGACTGTATTCAATTTAGCACACTAAAATGCAAAGTAAATCTATTCATTTAATCTGCTGCCTGAGCCAGTATCTCTGCAGCGAGAGATATCCCACCTCTGTGTCTGCATGTGCATGAGAACAATTGTTTGACTATAGCACTTATTAATATAAATCAACATCTACAAAGAAAGCTTCCTTGGTTCCCGTAATTCATATTTATATAAATAGAAAAGTAATGGATTTTGAGAAAGCTCCGATAGGTTTGAGCTTCTAGAATTATCCCAAGAGTATAGCCAGGATTGAAATATTTCAAGGTGTTTTGGAATGGGGTGTTGATAACGTATTTCCATGTTTGCTGAGTACCTCTGAGCTGGTGGATTCATATTAATAAAAGCAGAAGCCAGGAATAGTTATAATATGCTTAATTAACTCTAAGCTTATTTAATGCCTTGGTCCAGATGAACTCTAGATAGAGAGACATAATACATATAGCTCATTAAAAAATAATTCGGACTTCTCTAATCTATATTTGCATAAAGTTCACATTCTCATCCTGAAGGTATTAATTATTTTCTAATATTATTGTTGAAAAATGAATACCCATGAAAAAATGGCAATTAAAGGAATGCCAGCTAACATAATTCAATTTCCCATAACATACCCATGCCAATTATACTGTGAGGGCTCTTTGTCTTGAGGTAATACCCTTTAAAATAGGGCTCTGATAGAAAAAGAAAATCAAGCCATATATATATGTATATATGTATATATGTATATGGCTTATATACATATATATGGCTTCATGGGTAAGATTAGTAAAGTATACAACACACAAAATTAACCTACTTTTCTCTGTTTATATAAATTAGAAAGATACTTGCTGGAGCCTTTGTATTTCCATAGGGAACAGGTTATTTTAGAACACATTTTCTGAAGGATAACATCTGTTGAGAAAATGCATGCAGTGACTTAAAACAATCTGATTTTCTCTTATTTGGCAAAATCTCCTACGACATTCCTTGAATTTTATGGCGAACTGCTAGGGCGATTGATTTTAGAAATCCACGTCACAGCAGAAGAGCAAAGCTACACCAAGATAAGGAGGGCGATTTGAGCTTCTTCCTTCTGATTTCCTACGTGGTGCTTTTCCCAACCAAGCCTCTCTTCAATATGTATAGACCAATTCTATTTCATGTAAAAACAGAGGTAAATGTTGCCCTCAGCCTCCTAGATACAGGAAAACAGAGGAAAGGTGACAAAGCAGGAGGGGAGATATTACAAAGGAGCAAAAGTGAGAAAGCCAATCTTTAGCTTTCGTCCCCGCCTTCTACACCTTGTCCTGCCTGCAGAACCTTTACTTAGTCTCATCTGAAGATGATTATATCTTGTTCTCACCATGGTTTTCCAGGATACGTTGGTAGAGCAATTCAGGCGAACCTTATACTCTGCCTTGTTCCAAGTACCTATCCCCCTTCTACACTAATGAGATTTCTCAAATTCTAGACCTTAATTCATCACTTTCTCTTTAACAAAGACAATTTCTACAAATAAACCAAAGTAGACTAAGCTTAAAAAGACCAATAGTATTTTTTTAAATTTCTCTCCATAACTTAATGTAAGACTTGAAACTCCTTTTGGTTTTCCACAGCTATTTTGAGAGGTCTCATATAACTTTTAGTTTGTTTTCTTTTCTTTACACTCCTTCTTATTTCACAATTCCAAGGTAAAGTAAACAGCTAAACCTCTCACTGCCAACACAATCCTTAAAAAGAACATAAAAGCTACTGGTCTTACAACTGAGTTACAGCCGTATTTATTTGACAAGGTTACAGTGACTGTTGTTGCTGAGGTCTTACCATGTGGGTAATTTCCTTAATGTTAAAAGAAAGAGAAGCTTTCAGTACAGTTGAAGCTTTGAATGCAATTCATGGCTGTGGTGGGCGCAGATTCTCCTTTCTCTCTCTAGTTCACGTGTCATAAAGCCGATTTGTTGGACCAGATCTAATGGTTTTATGTTAATTCCATTTAACTAATGTTATTGTTTTCAGGAAATGGAGGCAATTCATGCAGAAAACAGGGCATTTGAGTTATATGCTTAGAAATTTCTTCTGTGCCTGTTATTTCAGAGACATCTCAGTTTCACTCGGGCCATTTCTGCCAGTTTCAGTTTAGGTGAATGGTTGGTGCCTGATGTATGGATAGGGCAGTTTGGATGCCTGAGAGTTAACAATGCAGAAAGGTATTCAAAAATGTATTGATTCGGTGCTTACACACAGGTACAAAGGAAATATCTAAGGTGAAAGAAGTGTGCACTTAAAAGTCCTGAAGAGTGAGCAAGGAGTGAAGGGTACCCTTCTGACTAATCTAAGGCTTCAGAGACAAGCGGGGAGGTTGTTGTCTGTACAGCTCAGATAAGCAACTAATCGATATGGCAAAGGAGTGGCTTATTAATAGTAACAGATAGGATTTTTGCTGGACAGTGACACATATGAGGCTGTCAATAGTGATGAATATGAGCCCAGGCATGTTGAGCACAGAGGGAGGATTCCACTGAGGTCTCCTTGGCAACAATCGAAAGAAGACCCTTTATCTAGAAAACCGAAGACTGCTTTCTGTTTATTTCCATGAACACAAACTTGTCTGCTGAAAGTGCTACAAGCACCTTTTTAAAAATAAGTTGTATGTATCCTTTGAAAAGAGACAAATCAAACCTCAGGTGAAGCTTCTGCTGCCCACACTGAGACATCAGAATTAGTCATGAAATAATGAAAACACCACCCCCCAAATGGGGCTTCCATAAGGTTGTGTTTCCTGGCCTTGTGCATCCAGAAAACATGGCATGTACGTTAATGTGGAATTCTAAACTACCTTTTCATAGGTAACATCTTCTCAAAAAAGAAATAGGACCTCTACTTTTTTAAAACTGTGTGGGAGTACTAGAAATATTTAAAGCTTGCTGGATGACAAAATAAAATCTAAGATATTCACTGTACATCAAATATAACATTAATGCTGTAAAAATACAAAAGGATATGTTGTATAAGAAATTATTACATGTTCCTGTGTTTTAAATTTAAAAAATTATTATTGTTATGTATGGTGTGTGTGCATGGTATGTATGACGAGTGTGTGCATGGTGTGTATGATGTGTGAAGGCATGGTGTGTATGATATGTATGTGTGTGTGTGTGTGTGTGTGTGTGTGTGATGTACATGTGGAGGTCAGAGGACAACTCTGTGGATGCTGTTCTCCTTCCCCCATGTGAGTTCTAAGGATCAAACTCCAGTTGTCAGGCTTTCAGGTCAGGTGCCTTCACATCCAGCCATCTTGCTGGCTCACTTCATAATGTTTGTAGATTGACAGATAGTATAGTCTAAACATAGCTACAGACATATCCTGTATGTTATTATACATCATTCCTGCTTTAGAGTATTCATTACTATTTTTATGTGTATGATATACATATAATGCTGATGTCTGTGTATGTATGATGTATGTGTATAATATTTCTGTGTATGTATTTGCCACAGAGCTCATGTAAAAGTCAGAGGACAACTTGTGGAGTCAGTTCTCTGCTTCTGGAAATCACACTCAGTTGTCAGGTTTATGCCATACTTACTTTTACCTGCTGGACCATCTCAATGGCAATTGATTCTGTCTTTATCTCTCTTTAAATGTCTGGAAGCTACTTTTGAACAAATCTGGCTGCATGACAATGTAGACCCAATGTCTTATAGCGGAAGCCAGTAGTCAGGAGTGTCCTATTAAAGCTGTGGAAGTTTTACTCAGGCTGAAGGAAAACACTTCTTGAACATCACAGGTTCTTTGTCAGGATATTTAGAGACAAAATATCATTCCTGGTCAGGGCAGGCATGTTACATTTTTTTTTTTACTTTGGCTTTGAATATATTTTATGGCTCATGACTTAATATAATTATTTTAATTTATATCAATAATCTACAAGGAAACTTTAACAAACTTGAGAGAGATGACAGTATTTTATTAAATCATTTTCCCTGCCCCCTGGCAAACTAAGTCTTAGTTGATGATATTGACACATCAAAAGTTAGTTAACATTGTATTGACAGTAAGACCAAAGAATTGGAAAAGGCTGATGTGATTGTGAGGTTTAAGCAGTTCTGAGTTTTTATTCTGCTTAGAGAGATTTCAGAGAAAGCTTGTCTTGTTTGCTCTGACCAAAGCAAACCCTTGTGTCCTTTTCAAGATTTCCCAGTTTATTGCTAAGAAAATTACAGTTGTTAAGAAAGAAACTGGCAACATGCCTTTAATCCCAGCATCAGGGAAGCAGAGGCAGGTGAATCTCTGTGAGATCAAGGCCAGCCTGGTCTACATAGTAAGTTCCAGGACAGCTGAGACTACAGGGAGACCCTGTCTGAAAAATACAAAAAGAAAAAAAATAAAAAGAAAGAAATTTGCTTGTTTCTATTTGTTTTGTGAAATCACTGAAGGTTTGAAGGCAAAGGAAAGGGAAGGATTTTCATTTGGGCCTCAGGAGTTCTGTCCCCTGAGTTTAGTTACACTGTCACGGTGTTCCCTACTTGCTGCCGTAGTTACTTTACTGTTCCACTTATTTCTGTCTAGTTCTTACCTTCCTATTGATATCTCCTGGCTTTTGCTTGTTTATGGTCCTTGCATATTTGCAAGTCTTTCAAATCTACTATACTGTCCTTCTGTATTTGGGTTGCATAGTTGCTATCATTTTTAAATGGTCATATAAATTCTAACTAGTATTGTGTAGCTATTCCCTCTGATTTGAAAAGCTCTCTACAGTAGGAAGCTAGGAAACGAAGGAGACTCACAAAGCTCAGGAAGTTAAAACATTTCAGGGTCTCTTTCCTAAAGCAGCTATTGGTGGGGAGAGGAGACTGTGCTGTAGAGCTGACCAAGTGTTGTTCAGGGACTACCTTTGTGTGACCCACACTATGGCAAGTAACCATTTATTCATATTCCCATGTGTAACTAAGTAAGCTCATTGGTTCCCAGAGCTAGACTTGGGTAGCATCATGTTTTTCTTTGCTTTTTTTCTTATTTTTTTTGAGGTTTTGTACATTTTATACATTTCTTAATCAAATTTAGATCCCTTCCTCCATCCTCCCATCCCTGAGGAAAGCTATATAACTATTCAAGGCAAGATACCATCTACTCTACAGGCAGATTCTAACCACTTGGTGTAGGAGGAAACAGACGGAATGGAGGACGCTTAGAGGTGTGATCATCAGTGTAGAATCCCATTGTGCAGGTCACTGTTAGTCATCCTCAGATATGGTCTTACCTTCCCAAGAGTTGCAGAGAATGTTCTCTGTGGTAGTAGGGACACTGGAAAGCAGATTGTTAATGAGGTTAAAAAAATCCAAAGCCATAAGAATACCATTCTTTTGCCTTGTCATAATTTGACCACCCAAAGAATTGCATAATATCTGAATCTGTACCTTCTAAATGTCCGTAATTCATTGAAGTCAACGAACGTTTAAGATAGCATATGGTGCTCATTAAAACTTATTTTACATCCCTCAATTTCTTTTGGGTCTATTTTCTTATTATTAACACTATCATTGAGAGATCAAAGGGGTTATCTCTTGAAATAGAGTAAACATTTTAATGACTAATCACTGCCAGTTAAGGCAAGGATGTACTTGTTTAATGTTGGCCTAGTTGTATTAAATTGTGCATTTGAAAGAATCAGGTCTCCGGGAAGAAAAGTTGACAGTCTCATTTTTTTGGTTCATGGGGTAGAACAAAATGAAGACAGTGCCAACAGCCCAAGTTTGTCATTGTGGACAAGATCAGTCCCATCTGGAAAGATGAGTCTGGAAGTCACGCTGCATTCCAGGTTAACTGAAGTCATTTTGCACATCAGGAGATTAAAGGAGTGTCTGCTACATTTTTACAAATAGTCAAGAAGTTTATTCTATTTTCGTCAATTTATTTAGTTAACAGAATATGTGTGTGAATCCCGAATTCATTTCTTGTTGTTCCTTTTCATCTGTAAGCTTTTCTTACCACCTGTTTCTGATTCCATTGAGTTATTTAGTATGTTACATTCCAGAATATGTGGTTAAAAGATGAATAAAAGCCACTTAAATAAGGTGACACTAGTCACAAGCAGCGAAGACAGATATATCGATAAGGGTATTTCACGGTAGCGACTGAGGATCCCAGCACGGTGGAGGCAGGTGAGTGCGAGAAAGGACGGAGGCCCATTTCAAAGAAGTTTCAGATGGTGAGTGATCAGCAAACTGAAGCTTGACAGATACATGGCCTTCACTGAGTGAAACTTTGTCAAGTACACTGTACCACGTAAGTGTGTAATTATCTGCCTTACATCAAACCTCATCCTAAGTACTTGGACTTTTATACAAATAAATCATTATTCAGGCAAAATAACTTTGCAAGAGTTTAATTCATTTGTTCAAGTTTATATCTAGCAAATGATATAGCCAAGATTCAAATTCAACTCTCTCTCATTTCAAAGTCTACAATCTTTAAAAAACAAAGCCAAATTATTCCAGGTTGGTATCATTAATATAAATTGGTAGTAATTGAGTGTTGGGAGAAGTAGGACTGGGTTAAGTCACAGAGGAACTCCTATCCTACATCCTGGTTACAAAGCACTATTTAATTTAGAATATCTAATGTCAAGGTTAATTTTTGGAAGGTATTCTTGACAGGATAGAATAGAAAGAGAAGTAAACTACTTAATCATTTTACAAATTAACCATGCACTAAGATGACAGTAGTAGAAATGCAGAAGAAAAGACAGATAAAAGACGGATCAGTCAGGGTACAGGATCACAATTCGAAAACTTAGGGATAAGTTAGACAGAAAATAGGTGCTTAGTTTTATGGCTTAATTGACTTGGAACATGGTGGGACCAATTAATTTTTGAGTTCTGAGGCAAAAATACAACACAGCACCGGAGAAAAGAAAATTAGTAATGGTGTGGCAAAGACTGGTGCGATATATGAGTGAACACTCAACTAAGGAATCTGAGAACCATTTGAGAATAGAGTTCCAAGTGGATGTGGAAATGTGTTCACAGAATGTGGCTGAGAATTCACAGAAATCTATCAGTATCCAGGGAGCTATGGTGCAGTCTTTGGATAGATACCCAAATCTGTGTATGCGCAGGTCATGATATAAAAGGAGGTCTTCAGTGTTGCATATAACCTCCTTGAATCCTTTCACATATATTTATCATTTCTAGGTGACTTATGTTTCCTCAGAGAATGTATGTAATTTTTTATCCTGCCATGGCAAAAAATGGCAAGAAATAGTTCTTTATATGTTCATTATACACTCATTGTTAGGAATATTTCAATCCACATTTCGTCAGTTGAATCCACGGTTGTGGAACCCACAGTGTTTGAACATCAACAACACATATAAGAGCATATAAGTTGTTTCCAAATACTTATGAATTTATTTATTTGTCTAAGAATGTTTTTGCATTATTTACACAAAAGAATATATAATAGAAGTTAACTTGTTTTTACAAAAATTTAGAAAGAAACACTTTATACTTCCCCCTGAGTTGAGAAAGCATTCAGCAGAGTAAATCAGACTGTTATATTTCCCTCCTATCACACTTAGTTCTTTGCCAGATGGCTTTGCAGTTGTCCTTATTAAAGATTGAATTTATTAGCTAGGCATGGTAGCACACACGTTTACTTCAAGAACTCTGAGTTTGAGCCCAGCCTGGGCTAGATGACAATTTCCAGGTTAACCAGAGCTACATAAGGGGACCAAAAAAAAAGGAGTTTATTTCCTTGACTCTGGGTTCTAAGTTAAATTGTATGATCTTTATTTAGTCAAATTTGAAGTTATCAGTTATGATGCATGAGTTGGATTAGAACACTAGTACAGACTTGGGAAATAAAGAACACACAGGGGAAAATATATTGGCAAAGTTAAGGTTGAGAAAAATGATGAAATATGGTGAAGAGTTGAGAAACAAGAGAAACATGTAAGCAGCTGAAACAGAATTCAGGGTGGGTGGTAAGGAAAAACAGTGAAATTCTTCTGTTGCCAGAAAAGCCAAGACCAATTGTAAATGAGAGGTGCATGAAGCAGAACTGAGCAGGTCTGTCCAAACCAGGCCAAGCATACAGATAAGACCCTGGCCACCAGACATCAGTACCCACATGTGCAAGTGAGCTCATCTAAGACCAGAGGAAATGTTTAACAGAGCTCTAAGTAAATCATCTACTTGTGGAATTGTAGATAAGTAGTGGTGTAGGCCACTGTAGTATTCTTCCCATTTATTTACAGCATTGATGTGGGAACAGATAGGTGAGGAAAGTTAGAAAAGATGAAATTGCTTTGCTATCTGATATGTGTGTATCATATATCAGAGCTAAATGTGAAATTCTCACTCTTAGTTCTATAAGTGACAAAGTCATAAATAACCAAAGGTTATCAATGAGAGAAACACCATGACTACATCCCAATGCTTTTGAATATATCAAATAGCAAACCCATGCACCCTGTATTAAGTGATACTTTTATTAAATAAAAAACTTCTGCTAAACAAATACAGATCCACAGTGTGACATTTAGATCTAAGAATGATAAAGATTTGGATGTTTAATTATGTAGAGGATATGTTATTTATTACTAAAATTATATGGTCCATACACATGAAACTAACCTATGTCATGTTTAATATTCATGTTTATATATCATACTTATAAATTAAATTGCCATTTTTATATAAATATATAATCTACCTAGTATTTTGGGACATAAGAGGATTAATGTACATGATTTTGTTATATATTAATATATAACTGCAAATACTATAAATTTCATTGCATTACTTAATAAATACATGACTTGATTATTGGGTAATGCATATTTTGATTGTTAAGATTGTATGTCTTCACTGAGTATACCAGGATATGCTGATGCATATATTTATTCTAGAATGGCTACATTTCACTAATTTACAAACTCATCACCTCACACATTCATAAGTTTTGTCATTATAACACCTAACACCTGAGGTCTGTATGTATTTCAAAAATGCAATATATTGCCACTACTGTACTGATCAAACTATATAGTTCTGTTAAGACTTGTTCCTCCTGTCCAATTGCATTTGTGTCTTTGACCAGTGTCCCCCCACTCTTCTGCTCAAACAAGTCCAACCTCTGTAAATTCTGAGATGAACATCTTTTAGATTCCACATGTTAGTGAGGACAAGTGGTATTTTCTTTCTTTATGTACATTATTACACTTAGAAGAAGACATACAAATGACCCATGTGTATTTGTTATTAAATGCCAGGAAAATACAAATGATAATAAGATATCATCACATGCATGTTAGACAGGCCAATATTAAAAAAACCCACAAAATATAGCATTTTTGAGTGATGATGAAGAGAAAATCCCTCTTAAGCACTGTTGGAATAATGTGTGTTAATATAGCCAGTATGACTATATTAGTTACTTGTCTTGTTGCAGTTCACCGTGGAAGGTGTAACAGCAAGACGTTGAGGCAGCTGGTCACATTGCATGTGCAGCCAGGAAACACAGAAAATTGAATGCTTATACTTAGATAGCTTTCTCCTTTTCTGCAGTCTGGGACCCTACACCATAAAATGGTTTTGCCCACCTCAGTTAATATAACCTAGATAGCATCTCACAGGCATGTTTGTAGGTTTGGCAACTAGGCGATTCTAGTGCTTGTCAAGTTATCAATACTGTCACAGTTAGAAGTAATATGGGGGTTTCTTAAATCTGGAAATTCCACTACTGGGTATGCAGCGAGAAGAAATGAAATCAATATGTTGATGATATATCTGTTTTATGAAGTCCTACTCTTTTTTTTGTTTTATTTGCAAAGATGAAGTAAATTTGCTTTATTTTATAAAGCTTGGTGAAAAGAGCAGCAACAAACATGGATGCATAGGTATCTTTACAGTAGGATGAGTCCTTTGGGTATATGCCAAGGAGTGGCATAACTGGATCATATGGTAGACTCATTTTTAATTTTTTATGAGTTCTCCACACTGCTTTGCATAGTGGATTCAGGGGTTTGCATTCACAGCAGCAGAGAATTAACATCCCCCTTACCATCTCAGCGTTTGGTGTCTTTTGTTTTCTTGATTTTAGCCAGCCTGACTGGGATAAGATGAAATCTTAAAGTGGTTTTGAGAATTTCTCTAATTTCTAAGGATGTCCAGAACCTTTTAAGGTGTTTCTTAGCCATTTTATTTCTTCCTTTGATAAATTTCTGTTTAAGTCTTTAGCCCATCACTCTTTTATTGTTTATGTGCATTTATAATAGATCTTAATCAAATTTAGACCCACTTCCCCTCCCTAGATAGGACTTAACATACATGGTGGAATGCAGCCCTACTCTTTATAGCATAAATATAAAAATCAGCTTACATGTTCAACGGTAAATGAATGGCTAGATAAAATTTGCTTTCATATATACAAAGGAACAGCATTCACCTATAAAAACAATGAAATCCGGGCTGGAGAGATGGCCTAGTGGTTAAGAGCACCGACTGCTCTTGCAGAAGCCAGGCTTTAATTCCCAGTACCTACATGGTGGCTGAGAACCATCTTTAACTCCAGTTCCAGGGGAATCTGACACCCACTTCTGACCTCCACAGCATTGCACACAACAGGGGCACAAACCTACATGCAGACAGTATATTTGTACACATAAAAAAATAAATTGGGGCTGGAGAGATGGCCTAGCGGTTGAGAGCGCTGACCGCTCTTACCCAAGAGGAGGGTTAGATCAGCACGATATGGGGATGAGACCGTTGAAACTCACTTACCAGAGAACTCCAAAGTTCCCAGGGGAATAGAAAAATTTGACCTTCGGACATTGACCCAGCAAACGGGAAACAAACCTACATGCAAGAGGTAACCTCATAACACATACCAAACTAAATTAAATTAAATTAAAATTATAAAAAAAACAAATAAATTAAATTAAAAAAATATTGAAAAAAAGATGAAATCCTTGCCCTGGAGATATGAACTCAGCAAGTTAAGAGAACTACTGTCTCAGAATTTCCCCAGTTCAATTGCCAGAAACAAGTTAGGTCTATAAGATATGTGCCATAGGAAGGGTGTAATATGATAAAATCTATTGTATGAAAATTTGCAAGTTCACTTAAAAGTGTTGGTTTAGTGCATGTGTGTAAATTTGTGGGATGATTTTATTAGAGTTTGTGAATCATGCTCATCCAGAAAAAAAAAAAAAAAGAAGAAAACACAAACTATATTTTAGATTTCGTGTTGTTGTAAATAAGAGGATTTTATTCTTTTAAAATGTTTTCATTTTATCTTAATTTTAAATTATGTGCATATGTGGGGGTATGTACACATGAATGCAGGTGCCCTGGGAAGGCATATGTAGAGGTTGCAATGTAGATGTTCCACTTAGGGCTAGGCACCTTGCAGACAATTATTCTCTGTGTTTTATCAGTTCTGGGACTTTGTAATAGTCTCCCTCTGTTACAGAAGGAAGCTCTTTGTTGAGTGGTGAGAGGTACACTTGTGTCTAAATATAAGGATACAAATTTGGAATGCAGTGAGAATTACATTGGTCTAGGGGTGTGACAAAAGTAGATCTCCCCAGCCATGTATATTTGTGTATGTTTACAGTACCACACGTGAGTTCCCTTCCACTGAGTGTACCATAAGTCCAAATAGATAGATATTGATTATCCCCAAGAAAAAGTGCCATTGCTGCACCAGTAGAGATTATTTGCTAGACTGGCCATTGCTGTGATTCAAAGACTTTACAGCTGTTTGGGATCATTGATTGATTTTTTTTTTCCCCTTGACATTTTCTTTACTATCTTCAGATATAATGGAAGCTCTGACATCCTAAGGTCAGTCAGACATTCTTAACTGCATCTTGCTCTTGACCCCACTCACACAAGTCTTCATCAACAACAATCATATGAAATGGTAGGCTCCATAGCAAGAAGAAATGTGGCTGCACGCGAGGACTACCAGTATAAGGTCTTTAAATATACTGATTTTGTTAATGATTTCCTGTTTCCTTCTGTGAACACAAGAATATCAGTAATTACCATTTGTATGATAGTTACATGATTTTCAAGTTTAGTCAGTGCTTCATATGATTCTTAGGCAGGATGGATATTATACAACTCTGTCCACTCTACTCCCTTGATATGAATGAGACAAGCGAGGCTTAAACAGCTTAAATGATGAATACAGAGTTTCAGGGTTAATAAATTTAGAAAGTTAAATTAAATTAATAAATTAAAAGGGTCAGGATTCTGATGTTTCCCCCAGTGTCTGCCTTTTTCTTATTGCATGGTGAAATAAATTCTGGGAACTTCAAAAATATTACAGGATACTTTTCTATTATACTTCAGTCTGGTAAATAGCATTTGACTCTACCCTTTGTACTCAAGCAATCATGTCTATCCTTTAGAGGTTTCCATATATAACTATATAAAACAATTGAAATTTACCCAATTCAAAAGTTTCTTTTTTTCTTCTTCCAAGGAGTTTTTAGAAACAGCTCATGTTTATTCTTCATTCTTTACTACAAAACCATGGCCCTGACATGCTGCTCTCCATGCAGTTGATATAAAAATCTGCTTTTATTGGTTGCACAATTTACATGTACCTTTAATACCTTTAAATTTTATTATGGTTCCTACCAAACCCTCAAAGCCTTTCTCTATTCTATCATTAAAAAAAACGCAAAACAAAACAGTCCTTCAGATGTCTTTAAAAATTCTGCATTAATACTGTGGTTGTCTGAGGTCTTAAAGATGATGAACTAATTATTAGATTCTGCAAATGTCTCCCCAGCTCATTTATGGAAGCCCTAATTCCCAGTATGAGTCTAAGATTCCATTAGAAGACAGGTCAATAGAGAGGTGAGTGAATTTAAAATGAGTTCTTTGAATGAGATCTTGGCCAGTCTGACTGGTATCTTCATAGGAAGAGGGCATTTTGGATATGCTGGGAGATGTTGAAACATGTTAGTATAGAAAAAGCAGAGGCAAACCTGCCCTTCAAACCAGACTCAGACACAAGCCCCTGCACTAATGCCCTGCTCATGGCCATTGAGTTTCCAAACCTGTTAAAAATGAATGTCTGTTGCTGATTTAATTTGTGCTATATTGTTATCACATCCTTAGTGTACTACTGCATAAATTTTCATGGATTACTTTGATTATTTTATACACACACACATACACACACACACACACACACACACACACACACACATATATATATATATATATATGTAGTAAAAATGGTTATCTATCTACAGATCTCTGCTTAATCTCATTATTGGAGAAATCCTTAGCATTTAGTACCAGGATAATTTTCGATGGTAGTAAAATATTCCCATATTTAAATCATTAAGGGTATTAATATATTAATACTTTAATATATTTAAACAAAGAGTCTTTGAGTGCTTGTTGTGACTGGTCTTTTCTTGCACTGTGATAGATATGAACATCTCTATGACTTTTCAGACATTAAAATGAAAATGTTCTAAACCAGTTATGAATAAATATTGCAGCTATTTTTAACACTGGCATCATTTAGTAGAAAATATTAATTTCTTCATGGAATTAACTTTTAAGGAGGAAAAAGCACATGTATTTCAAACAGCATTTATTTTAAGCAGATATTTTAAAGTATTCAGAAGTGAATATTCTTTCTAAATTTTTAAATATAAGTGTCTTGTCCTCTGCCTATGAAGTTTTTTTCTGCCTTCTCTACCATGATGTTTCCTAGTACAGAAGTTGCATAGTCAATGTAGCATTTAGGGATGGGCATATCACAGTCAGTTATTCTCTGCCTTTAACCAGTGGTGGAACTTTGTAATAGTCTCTATCTGTTGCAAGAAGAACATTCTTTGGTCAGTGCTGAGAGGTATACTTGTCTATAAATATAAGAATTCATATTCAAAATGTAGTAAGAGATTATGTTGATTTAGAGAAGTGACAGAAGTAGGTTCTTCTCTAGGCTCTTTGACCTCTCCAGCCATGTGCATTTAGTTTTTAGTACCATGCATGAATCCAATTAGACCACTGTTAATTTCTCCAAGATAAAAGTGCCACTACTGTACCAATAGAAACAGCTTGCTGGGCCAGTCATTGTTGGAGTTCATATGGTTTACAGCTGACTTGGAGTGTTAATTTTTCTCTCTTGGCAGATTGTGTAGTATCTTCTGATACAGTGAGAGCTAGTACTTGGAGATGAGGTTTCCAAGTCAATTCTAGCTCAATTGCTTGAAATCCTATGTCCAAAGTAGGTCGTGTCTTCAGCAATAGGATCCTACCTTCAAGTTCTGGGACCAATCAAAGCCTATGACAATAGCCTGTGTTATTTGGGGGAGTCTCTTGGACTATCCTAATCAACAACTCGAAGGAAGGTTTGTTTCCCTTGCATGGTACTGTTATTTTTGTTATATAGCCTTCATCTATATGTTTGCATTCACATTTATAATATGTATGTATTTTTCAGTAGGCATGTCAAATACTACATTTCCCTTTGGTTTTTCTTTTTTTTATTATATATTTTTTATTTTTATTTTATTTCTGTATGTGTATGAATGTATTGTTTGCATGCAAGTCTGTGCACCCGTGACGTGCAATGCCGCGGAGGTCAGAAGAGGGCGTTGGACTCCCCTGGAACTGGAGTTCTCCTGGAATTGGCTTTTCAGACGGCTCTTGGCCGCCATGTGGGTGCTGGGGATCGAACCCGGGTCCTCTGCAAGAGCGGTCGGCGCTCTTAACCGCTAGGCCATCGCTCCAGCCCTCCCTTTGGTTTTTCATACCACCTGAGCATTATTTCTCTTTCCCCTGTATACCCCTCCATCCTGTGTACTCAGCTAAAAAAACCCTCATTTTCCACATTCCTCTCCAATAATGCCTGTCCTATACCATTCCCTTTCCTGGAGCCCCTGCTCCATCCCCCAGCCCCCATGGTTCTTTTTCATTTTCCTGGCTCTGGTGCTTACATCAGGATATGTAACCAGATCTACGGATTTGGAAATAGGATTCACAAATTAGAGAGAACCTGTGTTACTCATTTTTCTGAGTCTGGGTTACCCCATGTTGTATAACATTTTCTAGTTCCATCCATTTACCCATAAACTTCATTATTGCATTTTTCTCTACCGCTGAGTAGTTCATTGTATACATTTTCATTATCTTCTCATTTATTTAGGAATATTTAGATTGTTTCCATTTTCTAGCTATTGTGAGAAGAGCAGCAAACATGGCTGAGCAAGTATTAGGATATCTAATTCTTTGGATGTATGCCAAGGAGTGGTATAGGTGGATCATGTGGTTGCTCTGTTTTAGTTTGTCAGAGTTCTCCACACTGATTTGCATAGTGGCTGCCAAGTCTTCAAGCCCACCAACAGTGAATGAGTTTTCCCTTTCTCCATATCCTAGCCAGCATTGGTTCTCTTATGTTTTCTTGATCTTAGCCATTCTGACTGGGGTAAGGTGAAATCTTCTTGGTCTTAATTTGCATTTCCCTAATTGTTAAGAATGTTGAAAACTTTGGAAATTATTTCTTAACCATTTTTTTCTTTCAAGAACTCTCTTTTCAGATATGGAGTCCATATTTTTAAATTGGAGCATATATTTTCTTGATTTTTTTTTTTTTTTTAGTTCTCTGTTTATTCTGGAAATTAGTCTTTTATCATATGCATTGCTGGCACAGATATTCTCTTTGTGGGCTTTCTTTTTCAGTCAATTATTATTATTATTTTTAAGTTTACTCAGGTCCCATTTATCAATTGTTGGCATTAATTCCTGAACAAATGGAAGTCTGATTTAGAAAACCTTTTCCTACATTCATATCTTATAGGGTAGTACCTATATTTTCTTCTAACAGTTTCATGTTTCAAATTGAGGTCTTTGATTTATTTGGATTTGATTTTTGTGCAGTGTTACCTATATTGGTCTAATTTCATCTTCTACATGTAGAGATCCAGTTTTCCTAGCAGCATTAATTGAAGGTGCTCTTTTTACTCCAGTGTGTATTTTTGATACCTTTATCAATATGAATAAATATTTCACCTATTTCTTTTGTTTCTCTTTTTTATTTTATGTGTATGAGTGGTTTGCCTACATGTATGTAAGTGGGGATATTCTTTAACAGCAATATTTAGTAAAAAATAGTAATTTCCTCATAGCTTTTAACAAGGAAAAATCACATGTATTTAAAACATTTATCTTAAGTAGAAATTTAACAATATTCAGAAGTACATATTAAAAAATTTAATTAATTTATTTATTTTTATGCATCTCTGTCACTTTTCTGATGCTGTGATAAAGCACCATGACCAAGGGAACTTATAAAAGGAAGAGTTTATTTGAACTTATGATTGACTGTTCCAGGGAATCAGATTCCATTGTGGCAGGAGGCATGGTGGCTGGGGCTGGAGCAGCAAGCTGAGGTTCACATCTCGCAATGAGCACAATCAAGTGAGAAATACTGGAGACCACAAGGCTTGTTAAACTCACTAAGCCTACCCCCAATGACGTACTTCCTCCAGCATGGCCACACCTTCTAAGACCTCCAAGAACAGTGCCACCAACTGGAGACAAAGTGTCTGAATACTTGAAGCCTATGGGGGTCATTCTCATTCAAACCACCACATTCCACTCCTTGGCCCCCATAGGCTCCTGACCATATAAAATGCAAAATGCATTTAGTCCAACCTTAAAAGTTCCCATAGTCTTTATCAGTTTCAATTCTATTCAAAAGTCTATAGTTCAAAATCTCTTCTGAAACACAGGCCAATCTCTTAACTGTAAGCTCCTGTAAAATCAAGACAAATTACATACTCCCAACATACAGTGGAACCGAATACACATTCCCATTCCAAAAGGGAGGAATAGAGGCATAGTGAGGAAATACTGGACCAAAACAAGACTGAAAACCAGCAGGGCAAACCTCAAGTCCAGTAGCTCCATGTGCGACTTCTGGGACTTTACTTACAAAGGGCTTAGATGGCTCAGTTCTTTCAGCTTTGCATGCAATATACATCTCTTCCTTAGGCTGGTACCACTCCCTGTATGCAAATCTCCTTGGCAAATATCTCGAATGTCTTCTTGGGGGTCTCTGCTGCAAACCAGGCTTCACATTCACAGCTTCACGTAATGAACTATCAGGGCCTTCTTTATTCAGGGACAACCCTGCTTTACTCTGCTTGGCCTCTGTGGCTCTCTGAAACTATGGAGGAAGAACTGAAGACCCCTTCACTCTTGCAAACTTCATGCCTCTAAAGCCAGCACCTAGTGAATGAAACTGCCAAGTTTGGCTGCCAGTTTGGGATGGACCCTGGTCTATTTCAACCACATTTGCAACTTTTCTCTGCCCTGGACTTGTTGGAGCAGAAAACCCTTTCAGTATTTTCCTTTCAAAAGCTGGAGGATTAGCTGGGTGTGGTCTTGTCCTGAAAGTACTCTTTCTGTTGTTTACTTGTAAATCTTGAGGCCCCTCCTTAATCACACCTTTTCCATTGTTTACTTGTAAATATCTAGGCATTTCCTGAATCACTTTAATCTCCTTATGAAAGGGAGCCTCTCCTTCACATGCCTTGGTTACACCTTTAATCTTCCTAGTGCACTTTTCAGATCCAAACTGTGCATTCTGCACTTCTTTCTGCCCCATTTGCTCCTTTTCACTCTAGATCTGCACAATATTCACCATTAATAGACACACCACCATTTCTACATTAGGCTGTTTTGAAATATCTTCCACTGGGCTGGAGAGATAGCCTAGTGGTTAAGAGCACCGACTGCTCTTGCAGAGGACCCAGGTTCGATCCCCAGCACCCACATGGCGGATAAGAACCATCTGTAACTCCAATTCCAGGAGAACTCCAGTTCCAGGGGAATCTGAGACCCTCTTTTGACCTCCGCAGCATTGCATGACACAGGTGCACAAACCTACATGCAGACAGTACATCCGTACACATAAAAAATAAATAAAATTAAAAAATAAAAGAAATATCCTCCACCAAAGACATTAGTCCATTGCTTTTCAACTTAGCATCAGGCAAGCATTTAGGCTGTGGGCAAACTGTGGCCAGACTCTTTGATAAAAGATCCCAGTTGCTGCTTCAGTCTTTATTTTCCTCTGGAACTGCATTTTTTGCAGCAATGCTTTCTTCCAGGCTTCTACTAGAATGGCCCATTAAGCTCTGCTTACAGTAGTCAGCTGCTTTTCTAGCCCAAAGTTCCATAGTCTTCCACATTTCTTCAAGCATCCACATGGTCAGGTTCTTCACAGCCAACAGCCCACTCTCTGGTACCAAATAACTGTATTAGTCACTTTTCTGTTGCTGTGATAAACCACCATGACCAAGGGAACTTATAAAAGGAACAGTTTATTTGAGCTTACAATTGATGGTTCCAGGGAATCAGAGTCCATTGTGGCAGGAGGCATGGTGGCCAGGGCTGGAGCAGCAAGCTGAGGGTCACATCTTTCAATGAGCATGATCCAGTGAGAGGGAGTGGAGATCACAAGGCTTGTTAAACTCACTAAGCCTGCCCCCATTGACATACTTCCTCCAGCATGGCCACACCTTCTAAGACCTCCAGGAATAGTGCCACCAACTGGAGACAAAATGTCTGAATACTTAAAGCCAGAGACACTCTCATTCAAACTACCACAGTATGTAAATGTAGCATGTAAGCACCTATACGTCCAATGCTTGTGAGGGTCAGAAGAGGACACTGAGTCTCTTGAAATTTGAGTTGCTGATGTATGTTAGGTGCCATGTCGGCACTGGGAACTGAACCCACCTCCTCTGCAGCAGCAGCTAGTGTTCTTAACCATTGAACCTTGTCTCCAGTTCTAGAAGTGCATATTCTTTAATTCTGAAATCACTTAATTTATTTGTGGTTCATATAAAAATTATTCTCTAGAGGACATGTTACTCAGAGTTAAAAAAGCTGAAATTACTCATAAAACCCTTCACTTCCAGGTATTTTCAGACAGTAGTCCTCCCCATATATAGGCTGAAAATATAAGCATTCTACTCTCCATTGCCACATCTATAGCCTGCATCTGTGACAAACCTATCAATGTCTGTATAAAAATTGTTGCAGCAAAGACATTATTTTCCTTCCACTTAGCTCAAGAAGACGAAAGAGAGCCGTGGGTCTGTTGCTCAGCATTTTGAGGCCTCCATGGTGTTTATTGTACCCCATTCTTGTGCTCTGCAGAAAGTAGAGTGTGAACTAATCTCTGGGCTGTCTAGGAATACTTCAGTGGCCATTGGATGAAAGTGACTTTCTGAGTTTCTAAGTTCTTATTAACAAATGTCAGAAATTGAGATAAGAAGGGAGCTTGAGGCTAGAAATTCCATGGGAATACATCTCTTAGTTCTTATGGGTTTAGCAAAGTTTTACTATTTTAATGAAGACTTTTCATGTGTCTATGCTGCTTAATATTGCAAATTAAGGTCTATTCTCCTACAGATATGCACATGTAACTCCATTATACTCCATCAAGAGGAGGGTGGGAGGAAGCCTCTATCTGTCTAGAACAGCATATGCTTTAAGCACATAAGGTCAACAATTGCCCTTTGACTAAGCAGGGCTACTTAATGAGAACTTCACTGTCTCAGAAAAAGTGTTTTACATTTTAGTCAAAGCACTAGGTTGGGATAATGATAAGTTTCAATATATTCTCAGTCAAAAATAATTCCATAGTTATTCTAATGTCATTCTTCATTTTCAGAAGTACAACACATGCAATCCAAGGTATGAAAGTTACCCCAGGATTTTAGCACCCATTTATGCTTCAGTTGTTAAAATAACTTGGTTCATTGCTACATTATTTTTATTCAGACCCTCATGGCCTGAGCTCTTCCTTTCCTTACTAATAGTCAGTGGTTTATCACTAGGAGGGAGATATTAAAAAGTTAGAATGGAATTCTTCAGTTATGCCTTATTAAATGAACAGATAACTAGAGACTTAAAAAACTTGTTTAAGGGAGAAATAACATCAATTTGTTGGATTTGACAAAACACTACTTGAATGAACACATTTTCATTTTCTTACAGATACTTCAAGCCCAATGATCTATTCACTGACTTGTATCTGTATCATCTTTAAAAAGTTGCTCCTCTGAATTACTGTAAGAAATTATTGTATTTTGGGTTGTTTTGTGGGGATTTTTTTGAAGACAGTGTGTCCCCGGACCCTCAGGTGGCCTAGAACTCACTATGTAGACCAAGATGGCCTCTATTATATAGAAATACCCCTGCCTCTGCTTCCAGGGTCCTGCTATTAAAGGCAAGCATCCCATACCCAGCTGTATTTTTATCTGAATATATCACACACTTTATTTCAGAATAATTAAGGAATGATGCACATATCTAATTATGCCTTAAGAAATGAACAGTTGGACTGGATGTTGTGGCACACACCTTTAACTCCAGCACTCAGGAGAAAGAGGTAAGCAGATCTTTATAGTTTTCAGACCAGCTTGGTATACATAACAAGTTCCAGGCCAGCCAGGACTACTTAGTGAGACCATGTCTCAAACAAAGCAAAGCAAAACAAAGCAAAGCAAAACAAAACACACCCCAAAGATATAAACAATACCATTCTAGACTAGAGGTTATTTTGGAGGAAAATCATGAAAATGATGACAACCAAAGGCCCCAGCTGAGTATTTTAGAATTCAATTATCAACTTATAAGTGCCTCCATTGGAACTCTATTCTTCTAATTGAAGGAACATCTCATAAGTATCAAAAAGAAAATACCGTAGAAACCTGAAAGATTACATAGCACATTCTCAAGTTTGGGGACTCAGAACCTCATAATGACTTGTCAACTACTGACATCTTACTGCAGTTTATCAGATCCTTGTAAGTGATAACCTCCACGAATGCCATGTTATTGGATGTGTTCCTCAGAAGTCAAAAGAAATAGCTGGTGCTTTGAGATGAGTTTCAATTATTTATTCCAGTGTGACAAACTACAACAAATTCAGAGGAATGTATAGAAAGGATCAATAGACATGAGGAATTACCCACAAGGAGACCTTGAAGGAGAACATTCTAGGGAAATAACCTGAACACAGAGAATCTCCTAGTAGGAGTTTGCCTTGCACATAAGGAATATGGAACAGGTATATGCAGCTTGATTAGTGTGAGCCTAGGAAGAAAACAAAGGGTTAAACTATAACGTTAGAGGGGAATGACAGACATTACATTATAAGCTACACTATGATAAAAAGTGAAAGCAAAAGCTGAGTTCTGCCTTCAGGGGAAAAAAAAAGGACTGTGATAAACAGGCATGCAAAAGATGCAAAAGATAACTCCAAGCTTTCAATCCGAGTAACTCCAAGAATGAGTGTCTTATCCAAGAGGTGGTGAAAAGCAATTCCAGAAGGAAGATTGTGAGTTCTGTTTTGGCCTTCGTGTCTTTACAAAGCTGATTAAACTTTCTGGCATGTTCTCATGTAGGCAGCTGAAAATATAGACTTGGCGATGGACTGAGTAGAACACATCAATTAATTTGTCATTAGCAAAAAGATGATATGCAAAGCTGCAAAGTAGGATGAGTTCATCAAATCAACAAATGCTGATAAGGAAGAAAAGGGGATCAAGGACTGAGTGCTAGGACATGCCAAACTAATTCAAGGAGAAAATGTGATATGCTCAAGTATAAGGAGATTCTTTCAAAATGGAATATTCTGACTATGAATAAATCTGGGTCAGTGAGATGGCTCAGAAGGCAAATGTGTTTGCCTCGTAGACCCAACCTGAGTGCAATCCTGATGTCTACATGAAGTAATATATATTTTTTTATTTTATTTATTTTTGTATGTGTATGAATGCATTGTCTGCATGCAGGTCCGTGCACCTGTGTCATGCAACGCCTTGGAGGTCAGAAGAGGGTCTCCGATTCCCCTGGAACCGGAGTTCTCCTGGAATCGGAGTTACAGACGGTTCTTAGCCACCATGTGGGTGCTGGCGATCGAACCCGGGTCCTCTGCAAGAGCAGTCAGCGCTCCCAACTGCTAGGCCATCTCCAGCCCGAAGTAATATATTTTTAAAAAGAAAGCTACACACTGAAATAATAGAGTTCTAAGAGAGTTTCAAATATGTAAAATTATAAAGCAGTGTACTACAGATAAAAGGAGGAGGATGGCCATTATGTGAATGAGGGTCAGCAGGTATTTCTGATATCTATCTGTCTATCTATCTATCTATCTATCTATCTATCTATCTATCTATCTATCTATCAAGTCAAGGATTGACATACATAGGTAATGTTGGCTTTATGTTACAGAAAGTGGGAAATATGGAAAATCTTTGCACAGAGTAAGATGATAAGAAGGAGAATATTAATGTGTCGGCACAGTGTGTGTTAGTTTCAATGGGCTTGAATTTTGTCTTATGTAAATAAATTGTGAGAAAACAAACTCAATGCTTAAAGTCAATGTAAATGGTATTACCTCCATTACCCATTTCAAGCAATTGTATTTGTCTATTGTCTCTCATACCAGTTATCAGAAGTATATCTTTTATTTAAATAGATTTTATCAAGACAGTGAAGAAGTTACTTCAAACTCTGAATCTACAGTATCTAGAAAAATGTATCCATACAGATAGATGATAGATAGATAGATAGATAGATAGATAGATAGATAGATAGATACCAGATTAGATGCAAGGGGGAGACAGAAAGACACAGAGAAAGACAGAGAGAGAGAGAAAAAGAGAGAACAGATTTGTTGTCACTCATACTTTCTCAGTGTGACGGTTAAATGGGTTAAACTGACTTGGCCACTGGGTCCCTAGTAATTTAGTAATACATTTTCTAGGTGTATTATTGAGGGTGTTTCCAGTTGAGATTAAACTTGTCCTGGTAGACTAAGTGAAGTAGATTATCCTCATTGATGTGAATTTGCCTCAGTCAATGAGCTGAAGATCTGAACAGAGCAAGAGGATCAGTGTTTGTATGAGAAGCTGGAGCTCTATCAGTCTGAAGCTTTTGATCTGAGACATCAGTTTTTGTTACTAGAACTACGCCATTGCCTCTCCTGGATCTCAGTCTTGGCAGTAGCAGATACTGGGAGTTGTCAGCTTCCACAGGTGTAGGAGCCAATTTCTTAAAATAAGCATCTATGTATATATCATCTAACTGTGTTGACTTTTATGTTTATCTGGAGAATATTTACTAATATATTCTTGAAAGATCTGAGAGAAATTAGCAAAGAGTTTTGACCAAAGGACAGCTTATTTTCGGAAAATATATCCTTGTACTCATTGATGCTCTAAGATGGTAACTTCCTTGGAGCAAGACTTAACCAATGGTGGGGAGCTACTAATATTTCACATTGAATTGCAGAAAACTTGCACCTGAAATAAAGGTGCTATTTTTATTTAACACACACTGTAGTATGTTCCACCATGAAATGATGAAGCAGAAAGATGTTACTCCAATTTGTTATGTAGCATATATTGTACCTGTTATTGATGGGAGATTAGCTTTTCTCCTATATTGTACTTGTTATTGATGGGAGATTAGCTTTTCTCCATGTCCTCTGATTCTTCCTTTTAGATCCCATCCCCCTCTTATCTATGTTGGATTCTGGTGGCAAAGTCTGATTGGTAACATCTACCTCATATCTATCTATTGTCTCATGGCTTCTAGAATATAAACATCATCAATGCAGATGGGATGTCTATTTCATCTTTTAATGTATACATTCCTATTGCCTCACATGGTGCCTGAAACATTGGGAGCATTCAAAAGTAGCTACTAACTAGATGGATAGTTTAATGACTTCTAGTGCCTAGAAATTAGACACACCATGACCAAGGTTCCAAGTCTATGAAACTATCCTTAATCCTACACTACTTCTAGTTTTTATGAGTAAATTTTTCCTCTGAAGGTAATATGATTTAAACTAGTATGACTACTTCTTCATAGCTGGGAAGTTAAGATTAATTAAGATTAATTAAAGTATTTAAGTTATGTGTTCAGAGGGATGGAAAAAAAGCAAGAAGAAAATTAAAATTAAAATGGATCCTAGAAAGACTGTTCACAGGGTGAGCCAGCTCCCAAGAGACTGAGTATATGTGCTGGGCCATGTGAGGAAACATCACACACAGAATTCTTGACAATGGGTGCTCCTATATTGATCTCAAAACTTGAGACTTGGCAAGTATGAAAATAAATAATTTGGAAGCCCAGATGGTGGCAGAGTTGTTGTGGGGGCCCTGGAGCAATGCTGGCTCTGAAGATGGCTCTCAGGGCAATGACTTAAAGCATGACTCCTGTAAAGTGTCTCATCACTTGTTCTCCAGGATATGGAGGAAGATGTTAGTACAGTGGACACCAAGCAGACCAACTGGACCTTGACCATGAGGAAGAAAACACTTTGGTCTGCCCCATTTGAACTAGTGGGTGGAGCCATGTCCTTGGCCTTGCTACTTACGATTCTGGTTTCTCAGGTGCCAGGCCACTAAAATTCAGTCAAGAGAGCCAGGCAACCGGCTGGCACACGTTGGAGCCAGTCTTGTAGGAGTGGGGCAGGTGATCAGCCAGTACAGACAGCAACCATGGCTGACCTGGCATCAACATCTTCATCCAGTGGCTGTCAAAACCTGGTTGCAGCCCTCAGCAGCAATGGGAACCCGAGTCTACAGAGTTCAGAGAACAAGGCACAGGGCCCTGGTGTAAAGCTGCTGTGTGATGCTGTGGAGGTCAGCCAGGTGCCACTCAGAACAGCTTGGGTTGGATTCCTGTGAGATAACTGCAGCTCTCTTGAAGTCCTAGCTGCTCCTTTTCCCCATAGTAAATCCCTATGGGAAATCAACTTATTGGAGAATGCCTGGGACCAGGATGGGGTGATTCTGCTAAGTGACCCTGAAACAGCCAAAGTATAACCTGATTGGACTTAGGCTGAAAATAACTGACGTTTATGGTCACTAAGGAAGAGAGAAATTCCTACTTGACAATTCTTTTTTTTATTATTATTATTATTCCGTTTCTTTAATTGAAGTTTTGTGTATTTCATACATTTCTTAATCAAATTTAGATCCAATTCCCCTTCCTTGCCCCCTCTCCATCAGAACTCTTGCATTTTGCCATACATGTCTTTAATCTTTTAAAACATTTAAAAATGTTTTTGATGCTGAAATTTACTGTTTTGGGCTTAAGTTTACAATTCTAAAGTCTGTCTAAGAGAAACGGAAAACAAGGTGAAAATTCCATTCAAAGAGACCAGACTGTGCTCTGATCCAAACCACTTACAAAGGAAAGGGAGTGGCGCTTACCTTGGCCCATCTCTGTAAGAAAAATAGATCACTGACATTCTAATGAGATCTGATTTCTCTGGCACCCAGTTCAGATGTGTTGCACAAGATGGATGGGGTCTTTCATTTGCTAATAGAGAACAGTATGAAGTTCCGGTGAGGGAGGTAAGATATGAGAGAAGTTAGGGGAGAGGGTCTGAATGTGATTAAAATACATTGAAATACGTGAATCAATATTATTTTAAAGACTACTTCAATGAATATGAGATACCAACACCAACCCTGACAGAACTAAAGGACATTGAGTTACAGACAAGAAATGGTGATGTGATGGCAGTAATGATGAAATAAATGGGGAATGTGGGAAGGGATCGATGAGAAAATTATCATGGGAAATCCAGTATGGCCTCACTATTAACTATAAGCAGGAATAAATAGTTTCTTAAGTCTCAAGCTTGATGCTTAATGAAATGTCAATGAAAAGTCATGGACTAAAATAAGGAATTCATTAGTGGAATTCATTTTAAATATAAATCTGAGGAGGCTATCTTTTGAAATGTAGTCCTGAGATGGAGTATAAGTTAAATAGACATGAGAGTAAAGTAATGCTGTAGATGCAGACTTGCTGGGGGGCGCAGAGAAAGGATCTAGTAAGACAGATGAGAGAATAACTCTAGAAGAAAAGCAGAGGAAATAGGGAACAGTAGGGATGAGAAATATCAGGGAAGATAGAGTGAGGAAAAGGACCTTACAATAAGAGTAGGGATGTACTTGTAGAAGGTCAGAAGAGAGTCAGAGAGGGACAGGACCAAGCCTCCAAGGGAAGCATGGGAGAGGAAGAAGGAGAACCAACAGGTCTGAACTGATGGCCATCATCATTAAACTCAGAGAAGAGTTTGCACTCTGTGGTAACACAAGGGATAAAGAACAAATCTCAAGAAAGAGAATAAAAGAGACAATCAGGGCAATCCAGTTGTTTCAAATGATTACTAACTTTTTATTTGATTCCAAGTTAAAATATCCAGAACATTTTAAGCCTTTTGAATTCAGGTTTATAAAACCTTTTGTCTCCAGGCAACCTGTGTTGCTGAGTCTCAATCAATTGTTCTCTTTGGTCAATTTCCAGGCTAGCACTGCAGAGTCCATCTGAATAGACAGACACATTGTACAAGAGTTAATTAAGGAAAGTATTGATGAAAACATGATTTGTTTCTGAAGCTTATCTACCAAAATGGATACTAATCAAGTTCTTGCAAGATAGGAGACTCAACACATCTATTACTTGAAGTGCCAAGTAGTGGTAATTTTTCATATATTGCTCATAAGACTTTTTTGATTCAATAGTGTAGCTACCTTTATGATCTTATTCATAATTTTGTTATGTGTGAGAATAAACTCCTATCTAGGCAAAGGAATAAGCATATACTGAGTTATCCTAGTATAATAGCCCAAGGCAATGCAATTTCTGCTAGGCAACCTCTTGTGGTTCTGCCTGCATGTGGAAATGAACATTTTAGTCTTTTTTTAATTTTTAATTTTTTAAATTTCTTTTTGTGTATAAATGTACTGTCTGCATATAGGTCTGTGCACCCGTGTTGTGCAATGCCACAGAGGTCAGAAGAGGGTGTCGGATTCCCCTGGAACTGGAGTTCTCCTGGAATTGGAGTTGCAGACAGTTCTCAGCCACCATGTGGATGCTGGGGATCGAACCCGGGTCCTCTGCAAGAGCAGTCGGTGCTCTTAACTGCTAGGCTATCTCTCCAGCCCCATTTTAGTTTTTAATGTTCTAATATTTATGTTTTCTATCTATTTATGAAAGTAGATATAAACATATTTGTTCTTCACATCATTTTAACAATAATTTCGTTATAGCTTTTAATTTTGCAAACTTCATCCAATGTATTTTTTAATCCTTTTTTTATTTTTATTGAGCGCATTTCATACATTTCTTAATCAAATTTAGACTCATTCCTCCCTCCATGCCCACCCCTCATGCCCCCCCCCCCCTGTCAGAGCTCATGGATTCTGTCATACACAAGTCCTCTCTTGCATCTTTTTCTCAGTCTTTTATAATCTTTTTGGTGCACAGATTTACTGTTTTGGTC
>VZQC01011670.1:739175-749686 GCA_009823505.1 Rhizomys pruinosus | reverse complement strand
TATATATATATATATTCCACACGTAAATCAAAATGACAAAATCTGAAAATAAACTATAGGTTAATTCCAAAGCACATTGGTGGTTGAAAAACCAAAAGGAGCCAGGGGCTCTGCCCCCCCCCAAAAAAAAAACAAAAAACGAGTGACTCTTGAGGACCAGATCCATCGTATTTTAATAGAGTTTTCCAGACAGCAGGTCAGTTATTCCAATGAGCTCAAGCTCATTTTTGATTATTAGGTTTTTTAAAAATATATCTGGAAGACATGTTTTAATCTTAAATAAAACTGTTAGAAACCTATTTACATACTTAGGAACTAAAGTGGAAACTGAAAAACTTGTAATACTCTTTGCATTGCTGTAACACTTTAGAGCTCAAATTAGGGTTTCCAAACCACACTTCAGCAATTGCAAAGAGCACTATTGCCCATGACTGACATATTCAGCTTTATTTAGTTTTTTATTGTAGCTATGTGTTCAATGAGAATTTTTCATATGACTTCTGTCAAGAAAAATAATCTCATCAAATTTTGGTGTAGCAAAATTGAAAATGTTTTTTGAATCTTATCATAAATGACTGACAGAAATAATGAGTGTTGTTGTAGTTGTTATTTCTTTGCAGTTGAGATCGAGAACCTCTCTTTCGTAATTGGGTTATTTTAGCTAAACTATTTGAATATAATATTTTTTAACTAGTAAGTTCTGGAAATACATTCAGGAAATGCTTGATTCATCATTAATGACAAACACCTTACAAAGATACAGACATTTGATGTGAATCCTTACTAATACTCCAGATTTTCTCCTGACAAAGATGTGGAGAAAATAAATAATAAAAAAAAATACATCCAATTCATGTTGGTATTTATTTATAAGATCTTATGGTTGGTAAAGGATGGTTTAAAAGTTGCAGTTTGGGGATCCAGAGAGATGGCTCAGTGATTAAGAGCACTGGCTGCTCTTGCAGAGGACACAGGTTCAATTCCCAGTTCCCATGTGGCAGTAGTTAACAATCATCCATAATTCCAATTCCAGGGATTCAATGCCCTCTTCTGACCTCTGTGGACATTGCATGACACATGGGTGCACTTATTCACATGCAGGCCTAAAATTAAAAAAAAAAAAATAAAAAGTTGCAGTTTGAATAGATATTCTGACATATGTTAATTAGCTTTCCCCTACTGGAACAGATACCACATATAATCAGTTTGTAAAGAAACAAACTTATTTGGGCTCAGAATTTTAGACATTTCAGTTCATTATTGGTTGGCCTCATTGCTTTTGGGCCTGTGGGAAGGCAGTATCATGGCTGCAAGGCTGAGGGATGGATTGTGGAGAATAGAGGAGATAAAGTACACAGGAAACAAGGGCCCCACTATCCATCTGAGTTCATGCTCTCAATAATGAGACTATGCTGTACCAGGGCTCACATTGTCCTCATATACATGAGAACACATTAAATTGGATGGGGAGTCATGTGGGAAGACATAGATACATATCATCTAACTGTTCTTTATGGAAATCACAAAAATTAAATTAAAAATTCAAATATAGAGGCAAAGGTCCATGGAAGACGCTTGTGGCCAGGTGACATGAGATAAATTATAAATCACTGCTCGGGGTAATTTTATTATTTTAACTTTTATAGTGACCTCAGCTAATTCCAACATATTATATATGTTTTGGGAACATGCCATTTTATTCATCTGTGTAATATATGTATGCCCCTCCCACTTTCCTAAATAATACTATGCTTTTTAACTCAATAGTATGTTGCTGAGTAATTTGGTTATTGCTTCTACATTCTATCTGATATATTAAGGTATATACTTAATAGCTGTTACTTTTGCTTCCATGAATATAATTGAATTTGGGAAATGACATTTTCTGTGCCCCAGTGAATTCCCAGACTGCTTTATAAACCTAAATGATCATGAAAGGTCATCTTAATCTGAGTTCTCTGTATGGAATTTAAACCCCAGGGGCTATTCAATTGCATTTTTAAAATATTTTGAGTATTTGAAATCACAGATTTGTTTTCTAACTTACTGAAATTGCTCTATGAAATGGTTGTCTGGACAAGATCCACCTTATTGGTATCATATACACAAAAAGTAAAGAATCTTTAGAGTAGTGCTTCTAAGACACACACTGACTCAGCAGATAGACTCAGCAAAGGGTTACACTGTATCCTTTATCTGCAAAATTTTACATAAGAAGTTTTACTGTTTTAAATATTTTTATTGATCTAAGAATTTGATGCAGCACAGCTTGATCACCCATTCAGACCCCCTCTACCCCTAACTTCTTGTCCTCTTCATTATTTGTCTTTCTTTTTAAAGCACTCTCAAGTCCAGTCTGTGTTTCCCAAATGCTCTTTCTGGGGTGTGGGTCTATTCCTTGTTATCTTGTGAAACGACTAGTGTCCGCCAGTAAGGAAAACTGACTATCCTTCTCCCAGAACCCACTAATTGCCAACTGATCCCCAGCCAGGGCTCGGACTTTCTGCACATCTCCCTGATCTATGTGGCATCTGTCTAACTTGGATTTCCACAGGTCTTGTGCATGCTATTTTAATCACTGTGGGTTGATATGAACATTACTCTCTGAAGTGTGCCTAGGAGGTTATTTGTCAAATATATTTTACACAAACCAACAAAAAGCAGCAAAATCCTACCCAAACAAATAGAGAACCCTCAAAACAAACAATCAAACCATCCAGTACTGGTGAAGTGCTTCAGAGCCCTGGCCTGTTGCTGCTTGGGCCAGGTCCTGCAAAGGTCTCTAAACCTGTTTCCTTCTCATTAATATTAGTATTAAGATAAAGTGTTGACTCTGGTGAAATCCTCAGAACACTGGATAATATGCCATAAACAATACATACATATATGCTGAATATAAATAGGATATATTCATAAAATAAACCTTGTACCATTGATTCTAATTTCTTGATAATTGGGAACAATTGAAACCTGATTATATAATTTTATAATTTGGCTGTATTCCTTGTACAAAGCAACATGTTTGACTATGACATTTTCATTTATGTACATCGTATATTTTGAACAAGTTCTCCTTCATCTAATCTTTCTTGTCCCCACCCATCCTTTTCCCCTTCACTTCCCAAATAGACCCCCTTCCACTTTCATTTCTCTTGTATACACTTATTTCATCGACTCTTTACCTAAAAATAATAAAATTTTTTCATTTGTAACTATATAGATAGACCTAGACATTGTACTGAGTGAAATAAAGCAAGCACAGAAGAACAAGTAGCATTTTATTTCAGATATATGAAGTATCTAAAAACAGTTGATCAAAACTCTGGAGTAGAGTGGGAGTTAGCAAAAGCTACGGGGAGTAAGGGGGGTGGGGAGGGCAGGGCAAGACCGGCCAATGTGCTGAAGTTGTGGCTATGTAGGACAAAGATGTTCTGGGATACTGTCGTGTAGTAACTTTACTACAGATAATGAAAATATACATTTCAAAATAGTATTCACTCTTAAGCAGTGGCAAATCTTTAAGTTTGGAAATATCCTTAAGATAACCTAAATATTACATAGTGTACAAATATTATCTCACCAATGTATACATCTTTTTCTAATCTAGCCATTAACAATAAATTTAAGATTACATAACCTCCATGGAGGGATTAAAAATGTTTACTGCTCTCGCTGATGACCCAGGTTTGTTTCCCAGCACACATGTTGGGTAGCTTACAAGTGTCTGTAACTCCAGTTCTGGGTGATGCAAACATTCTCTTCTACACATAAGCATAGGTATACACATAGACGCACAGACACAGACACAGACACAGACACAGAACACACAGACACACATACATACATGTAGAAACACACCAATAAAAATAAATGTCAACCTTTTTTCAATAAGCATATAAGAGCTGAGAGTCAGTTCTGGTCAGAAGAAATATGGAAACAGAGCCCTAATCCTACAATGATAGAGGAATGAATTCTATGAACAACTGAATGAGTGTATCAGCAGATTCTTCCCAATGGCCTGCAGGTAACAGCTCAGCCACCAAAATGTCTCCTACTTTCTATTGTGAAATTCATATGAAAAGCGGTCATGGCTGGACTTCTCCCTAGAGGAGTAAATGATCACAGAGAGGTGATCTTCAGTGGCTTCCTCTATGGTGAATGAAAAACTGATATATCAGGGTATATAACTACAAGTTTAAATAAACACATGTAGGAGTAAATGTAATTTAGACAGATGAAATTTCAGAGACTATTTCATTTGACTTTAAATTTGGTTGTGTCTTAATGGAAAAATAGAAAGTTTATGGAAATATCTTACTTTGCAGCATTGTTATAAAAGAAGTTTATTTAGCTGAACCTCCTATAACAAGTACAACAAGGTAATAAAGAGAGTGGAAGGTCAAACTATCACTCACTAATTCCTCTTTGTAAGCTCATTCTCTTTTTTTGTGTGTGTTGATGAAGGCTGTAAGATAGATTATTTCTTCTTCGAAACCACCTGATAGACTGCTACCTAGGGGAGGAGGCTGTGGCAACACCCAGCCCACCAGGCTCCTGTTGGACCATTGGAACCAAGGTGCATAAGATCTTGGAACTCTGGGACTTCAGGATCTGGGAGTTTATTAAAGGTTCCACCATGTGAGTATCACTCTCTGAATTTAACCAGCATGGGGAGCAGAGGGCACAAGGGGGGCTCTGGAACTCTGGGAGGCCATGTTGGAGTAGGGATCCAGCTGGGTGTGTGGCTTAAGTGAGTGTGTGTTTCTTTACCACTGTTTCATAAGCAAGCCCATTAAAATTCTCTAATTTTAATTAAGATTGGAGAATTCTGTACTTGCATTGCACCAAGTACTGACAGGGAACTTGAAAGCTGCAGAGGAGGCTGGGCAGGGTTGTGGGACACTGCACAAGCAGTCGCTAGGCAGTGGGCACTATAACTCTGAGAGGAAAGTTACTCTGTGACAAAGGCTTCTCCCTATTTCAGGAGCTTACGGAGAACACTCAAACCCTTCATCTGTCATGCTTTACTAACTCACCTCCTTAGCACTAAGTCACCAGTGACTGCAAATTTTTCTATCACGTGAATGGTGTTACATGATGTGTGGGTTTGCATGTCAAGCTTCATTCTCTTTGCACAGTTGCTTTCAAGGTTAAACTTTATACACACAGGATAATTATTGCTAGCTAAATTGAGACTCTGCATTTAAGTTGTTGGGGAATTACTTGTTTTTCAAAGCAGGTGCACCAACACATGTATTAAGATTTTAATTTCTCCAAATTTCCACCAACACCTGTTACTAAAATGGCCTAATCTCACCCATCCATCTCTGCCTGGATCATGCATTATCTGTTTCCATAGCACCATTTTCAATTCATCAGCAAAATACAATACTTTATTTTCAGGAGTTCCATTTATTTCTCAAGGCTCTCACACCTTTCTGGTTAGATTCTTTGTTACTGTGACTCTTTCTGCCCTACTGGACTTTGATAGTTGCATCACAAGGATTGTATCTAAATCACACATATCATCTGTATTAGTCACTTTTCTGTTGCTGTGATAAAACACCATGACCAAAGGAACTTATAAAAGGAAGAGTTTATTTGAGCTTATGATTGACGGTTCCAGGGAATTAGAGTCCATTGTGGCAGGAGGCATGGCGGCTGGAGCTGGAGCAGCAAGCAGAGGGTCACATCTCAAAATGAGCACAGGAAGCAGAGAGAGCTACTAGAGACTGCAAGGCTTGTTAAACTCACTAAGCCTGCCCCCAATAACGTACTTCCTCTAGCATGACCACACCTTCTAGGACCTCCAATCACAGTGCCACCAAGTGAAGACAAATGTCTGAATACTTAAAGCCTATGGGGGACACTCATTCAAACCATCACATTCCACTCCCTGGCTCCCATAAGCTCCTAACCATATAAAATGCAAAATGCATTTAGTCCAACCTTAAAAGTCCCCATAGTCTTTACCAGTTTCAATGCTATTCAAAAGTCTACAGTCCAAAGTCTCTTCTGAGACTCAGGCCAATCTCCTAACTGTAAGCTCCTGTAAAATCAAAAGGCAAATTACAAACTCCCAACATACAATGGAACTGAATACACATTCCCATGTCAAAAGGGAGGAATAGAGGCATAGTGAGGAAATACTGGACCAAAACAAGACCGAAAACCTGCAGGGCAAACACCAAGTCCAGTAGCTCCATGTGTGACTTCTGGGACTTGACTTCCAAAGGGCTTAGATGGCTCAGCTCTTCCACCTTTGCTTGAAACATACATCTCTTTTTTAGGCTGGTACCACTCCCTGTATGCAGCTCTGCTTGGCAAATATCTCACAGGTCTGGCATCTAGAATGTCTTCTTGGGGTCTCCACTGCCAACCAGACTTCACATTCACAGCTTCGTGCAATGGCCTATCAGTGCCTTCTTTATGCAGGGACACCCCTGCTGCACTCTGCCTGACCTTGGCAGCTTTCTGAATCCATGGAGGAAGAACTGAAGACCCCTTCACTCTTGCAAACTTCATGCCTCTAAAGCCAGCACCACATGAATGAAACTGCCGAATTTGGCTGCAAGTTTGGGATGGACCCTGGCCTATTTCAATCACATTTGCAACTTTTCTCTGCCCTGAACTTGGAACAGAAAACCCTTTCAGCATTTTCCTTTCAAAAGTTTGAGGATTAGCTGGGTGTGGTCTTGCCCTGAAGGTACTATTTCTGTTGTTTACTTGTAAATCTCGAGGCCCTTCCTTAATCACTTTAATCTCACTTTTTTCATTGCTTACTTATAAATAGCTAGGCCTCTCCTTAATCACTTTAATCCCTTTTCAAAAGGAAACTCTGCTTCACAAGCCTTGGCAGCACCTTTAATCTTCATAGTGGGGTTTTCAGATCCAAACTGTACATTCTGCATTTCTTTCTGCCCCATCTGCTCTTCTTTACTGTAGATCTGTACAATATTCACCATTAATAGCCACGCCACCATTTCTACATTAGGCTGTCTTGAAATATCCTCAGCCAAAGACATTAGTCCATTGCTTTTCAACTTAGCATCAGGCAAGCATTTGGGCTCTTTATCAAAATATTCCAGTTGCTGCCTAAGTCTTTATTTTCCTCTGGAACTACATTTTTTGCAGCAATGCTTTCTTCCAGGCTTCTACTAGAATGGCCCCTTAAGCTCTGCTTACAGTAGTCAACACACTTTTCTAGCCCAAAGTTCCAAAGTCTTCCACATTTCACCTAATATCCACATGGTCTGGTTCTTCACAGCCAACAGCCCACTCTCTGGTACCAAATAACTGTATTAGTCACTTTTCTGTTGCTGTGATAAAACACCATGACCAAAGGAACTTATAAAAGGAAGAGTTTATTTGAGCTTATGATTGACGGTTCCAGGGAATTAGAGTCCATTGTGGCGGGAGGCGTGGCAGCTGGAGCTGGAGCAGCAAGCAGAGGGTCACACCTCGAGATGAGCACAGGAAGCAGAGTGACTGGAGACAGCAAGGCTTGTTAAACTCACTAAGCCTGCCCACAATAATGTACTTCCTCTAGCATAGCCACACCTTCTAAGACCTCCAAGAACAGTGCCACCAACTGGAGACAAATGTCTGAATACTCAAAGCCTATGGGGGACACTCATTCAAACCACCACATCATCCTGCAAAGCAATACTGTGTTGCTGGCTTGAACATATGGATCCCAGACAATCTTTGCTGAGTACTGCATATTAGAAAATGTACCAAGTGAGAGTTCAGTGTAATAATTGATAACTGTGGCCAGCACGGATGTTGTGATTTTTTTGTAGCTTTTTCAGATACAAAGAAATATTGGATCTTGCAACTTCTGTTATTAACTACCGATTTACAAACTCTTTAGGTGATTTCTTAAATTTTTCATAAGCTATATATATATATATATATATATATATATATATACTAATATGAATTATGATGTAGCCTACAGTTGTGAAACACATATATCATAATAGCTCATAGAATTCACACATATATTTGATGCTCATGTAAATTTTAGCAAAACTATTCTGAAAAGAAATAAAGATTTTTTTTTAATTTTTCCTACATCAAGTGTTATTTGCAGAAATAGGCCAGGACACCATCCCTTGTACATGAAAGCTAAGGGTACCACACTAGTTTGTCTCTCCTCATATTGCCAGACAAAGGACCTTTACCATGAGACCTTGATGGGACCCTGAACATCTTTGAGAGTCTGAGCTAACTTTGGAACAAGAAAGAGATGGAGACAGAGCTGAAATCCAAGCTATAGCTGATGTTACAGCTTGGGTCTTACTTTTAGTCCATAGTGTTTGGTGGACTGAGCTTGTGACGCTGGGGAATGGGATATATGGAGAAGGAAGTAGGCTAACAGGGATGTGTTTGCCATCTTTGAGATCTCTTTTAAGCCTGGTATCTTTGCACTTTACAAGGCCCTTATGGTCTCATCCTCCATATTCAGTGCCTTGACCATTACTGTGTGTATCTTCCTCAGACCCTCCTTCCTGGATGTATTTCTTGGCAAAACACAAGGTTTTGTTTTGTTTGGAACTTGAGGTCCATCTCCTTGGAGATATGTGTCTTTGAGAATGATGCTTTATTTATTTATTTATTTATTTATTTATTTTTTTTTTATTTTGTCTTTTTGAGACAGGGTCTCCCTTTAGTCCCAGCTGGCCTGGAACTCTCTGTGTAGACAGGCTAGGCTTGAACTCACAGAGATCCGCCTGCCTCTGCCTCCCAAGTGCTAGAATTAAAGGCATGCTCCACCATGCCTGGCTCATGAGAATGGTGCTTTCTGACATCATTTCTGTGTCATTTTCAGAGCTGATTTTTCATTATGTGGTTCTTGGATGTGACCTTTTCTGTGGGTAACTAACTGCTTCTGAAGTGCCTGGGAATGGAGGAGCAAATGCCATGTTTCTCTTTAAAATTGTCTAATATGTAGATTTATTTTGGGCTGCATTTTGTTAACTTGCAATAATTTTTGGCCTTCCATGTTAGACAGCCTGGTGGAAGATATATGGCATAGTGTGTGACTTTTGTTTCTACTCTGTAGCTCACCTTGAAATATATTCAGTTCATGCAGATATATCTTATAAATCATATTGCCTTTGTGCTGTGCACATTGCCACCTAATACTTAAATTCCACATTGTAACCTTGTATGATGCACAGTGATAGGAAGTTTCATGATCATGAATCACTCACTCTGCAGGACTGTGAAAAGGAGAGGTCTGATCACCAAGAGTAGGAATAAGCAGGTGATGAAAATATCCCTGTAGAGCAGGAGATGAAGTGTCCCCAGGATACAAAAATGAAAGACTCTTCAACACAAGAAAATGTGGCTGCTTGTAGGCATATTGTTGAGTTTTCCTTGTCACTCAGAAAAAGGCATGTAAGGCATTCTTTCATCATTTATTTGAGAGATATATAGGGTTCTACATATTTGCTGACCACTAATCGTAAATTCTTCATATTATCTATGGGTTGAAATATCTTCTTACAAACCTTTGCCCTTGTGTGGCAGGGATCACTAAGTGGAGAGTTTGCACTATACTGGAGAAAATGATCTGAGAATAGAAGCAAAGTTTTGGAACAGATTATACTGTTTGCTGGCTATGAAAATCTCTCTGACTCTCAGATTTCCTATTTACAAAAGAGAAGTATTAATATTTCTTGTGGTTAGTTTACAGATTTGTCAAGGGCACTAGCTTAAGACTCAAAATGAGCCTACCACCTGACCCAGCCATACCACTTCTGGATATATACCCACAAGACTCATGCTGCTGCAGAGATACATGCACATCTATGTTTATTATAGCTCTCTTCACAATAGTGAAGAGCTGGAAGCAACCCAAGTGCCTTTCAACTAATGAGTGGATAAAGAAAATGTGGTACATCTACACAATGGAGTTCTTTTTATTTTATTTTTCTTTTTTTTAAATTTTTATAGATGCTTTGTGCATTTCGTACATCATTTTCCAATTCAGATCAGGCATATTTCCCTTTCCCTTCCCCCCACCCCCACCCCATCCCAGATAATGTATTCTGCCATAACTGTCTTGCATCTTTCTCTGTTTTTTTTTCCATTTTTTAGCTATAAGTGATAATCCATGAGTACAGGCATCCTTCGTGCAAAACCAATCTGCAGGCTGTTGTGCCCAAACCCCCACAGCCCCACCATCCAGTGGGGGGTGACAGGTTGTTTGTTCAATCAAGTTGATCAAATGAGTGTCCAGACTACATCGCTGTAGTTTCACCATTCACCCCAATCGCAGCCTTTACATTCTACCACGCCCCCTCTTCCGCAGATTGTTCCCTAGGCTTAGAAAAGGGGCACAGGTGGATGAGAAGTAAAACAGTCCACTCTCTCTGGAGCTGTTGACTTGGACTCTGGTCAATTCTGGCTGTTTCCTTTCATGGGCTGACAGTTTGTCCAGGAATAACCTTTCGATCCTACTAATGAAGAACAAGCAATTAGATATATAGGTATTTAAGCAG